>PVHY01006780.1:0-72062 GCA_004024945.1 Uropsilus gracilis | reverse complement strand
ATTTGCATTTCCCTTATTACTAGCGATGTTGAGCAGTTTTTCATGTGCCTGTTGGCCATTTGTATTTCCTCTTTGGAGAAGTGTCTTTTTAGTTCTTCTCCCCATTTTTTGATTGGGCTTTTTGTTTTGCTTTTGTTTAGTTGTGTGAGTTCCTTGTGGATCTTCGTTATTAAACCCTTATCACTCATGTGGAGAGCAAGTGTTCTAGATTCTTACCAATTGGTATAGAGCAGGTTGATAAGCAGGATAGGTAGGAGAAGTGGCCAAAAAGGAACAACTTGTGGCTAGTACCTGGTGGGGGTTGCGAGCGGGCAAGTTGGTGTGTCTTTCTGTTCTATAATTAAATTTGATGGACTCTTAGCAAACATGCTGATCATATTAGCTTTTGAGTAATATGTTCCCTATTACAAAACACAAATGTTTTTAATTGTTAGTTTTTGTACAATATTTGATTTTTCCCCCTTAGGTGTAGTCCCTTTGAATCTCCCACCCCTGCAGCACCCGCGAAGTGTCACTCTAATCCCTTGTGCTCTTTTTTGCACTGTTTTGACCCCTCTCCTTCCTCCCCTGCTAATGCTTCTGATCTATAGTTTGCTTTCAAGTTTTGTCTTTTTTTTTGACCCTTTGTTCAGTTTCTCTGTATTTTTCTTTAAGTGAAATTATCCAATATTTCTTTTCACTCTGACTTATTTTACTGAGTATAATCCCTTCCAGCTCTATCCATGTTGCTTCAAATAGCATGAGTGTCTTTTATTGATCTCTGAGTGAATTGCATTGTGTAACTATACCACAACTTTTTGATCCACTTGTTTATTTTGGGGCATTTGGGTTGTTTCCATCTTGGGTATTTTCAATAGTGCTGCAGTAAACATAAGCATGCAGGTTTCTGCTTGAACCAGTGTCTTGTGACCTTTGAATAGATTCGTAGGCGTGGAATCACTGGATCATAAGTTAGATACATGTTCAGTGTTCTGGAAACCCTCAAGTTGACTTTCTATAGTGGCTGGATCAGTTTATATTCCCAACAGTAGTGTAAGAGGATTCTTTTGCCTTCACATCCTCTCTAGCTTTTGTTGTTTCTGCTTTTATTTAATGTGGTCCATTCTCACTGGAGTAAAGTAGCATCTCACTTGGGGTTTTGATTTTCATTTCCCTGATAATTAGTGATGTTGAACTTTTTTTCATATGCCTTTTGACCATTTGCATTTCTTCTTTGGAGAAGTGTCTTTTTAGTTCTTCAAGAAAGAACCATTCCTTTTTGATTGGGTTGTTTGCTTTGTTTTTGTTGAATTGTGTAAGCTCTTCATAGATCTCTGATATCAGTCCCTTATCTGCTGTAGGGAGTGAAAATATTTTCTCCTAGTCTATAGGGTGTCTTTTCATTTTGGTTATTGCCTCTTTTGCTGTGCAGAAGCTTTTTAGTTTCGTGTAGTCTCTATTGTTTTTATTTTCCTTCATTTTCTTTGTTTCTAGGGATGAATCCTCAAAGCTGTTTCTGAGATGCAAATCCTAAAGTGTTTACAAAACTCAAAAGTTTAACCTGGAGTATAAATACAGAGTCAAGGAATTTAGGACTGGAAAGCACTAACCCTGGCATTTCAGACGAGGAAGCTGCAGCCCCTCTAGCCCCTGTAATTCGTGGAAGTTGCATGTAGTGGAAAAGCTAGTTGTTTACTCTGCTTGCTGGCTTTTCATAACCCAGTCACTGCTCAAAGGAGGATTGAGACCTCTTCTCTTCCCCTAAAGTTTTTGAGTTCTGTTTCCAGGGAAAATTCCAGTCATGTTCAAGGATTTCTTTTTCTCCAGAGAATTAAATTTTAAAAAATTGAAGTACAGCAGAGTGCAAATATTGTAAGCACACAGCTCAGTGAATTAAAAAAATGTATATATCCATGTTTCCACCACCTAGATCAAATAGAGAACATTTCCACTACCCCCAAAACCCTCCTTGTACCCCATCTTAATCAACCTAACCTCCCATTAAATGAAGAACACTACTATTCTGATGTCTTTCATCTGTTCTTGGACATAAAATAATAGGATTACACAATGTGTTCTCTTGTGGGGAAATTTTCAGATATTTCTACTGTGTTTTTTCTCTTGTGAGAAGGGATGTGTGGAAGTACTGAGAGCCATTTTTTCTGAACCTTATGATCATCAAAATTTTTTTAAAATAAGAATTAGAAAACATATCACATGCAGCTAAAAAAAAATCACATGCTAATTAAAACCATAGACAGGATGGAAGTTAGAGAATACTTATTATTGCCTTCCCTTTAGATACTAACTTGCTTTGTGTTTTCTAACAGCTAAAGTGTCCTTAGTAATTAAACCTATTGGCCATCTTCTGTCCTGACTCACCTTGTAGAACTGATTTTTTTTTTTTGAGACTAGGTCTCGCTATTTTTGCCCGTGGAACCGCAGTTTCTTGTTGCCTGGGGTACCACAGACTCAAGCCATCCCCAGCCTCAGCTTCCCAGATAGCTGGGATTACAGGCACATGCCACCACACCCAGCTATTTTTTTGGAACTAGGTCTCGCTACGGGCCCCAGGCAGGACTCGAACCGCGATCCCTAGCCCCGGCCGCTTCATAGGCTGAAGCTTACACTTACGAACCACCATGCCCGGCCCAGAACTGATATTTTCTCAGGAGGTTTTCATTTGGTGTCTTTAGTTAAAAATCTGCTTACCCTTTGCATTGCCTCTTTGAGTCTCTGGATGGAAATGGGACTATCTCCCAGGACAGTTCATGAAGATCTGTCTTGCAGGTGGATGTCTCTCGGCCTTATACTCACGGTGAAAAAAAACATCTAGGCCTCAACTCGGTACAATTGGTGAAGGTGGGCATTGAGTGGTAGATAAACTGAATTGTTGCAATGCTGTGGTAATTTACCCTTCAATTCCATTTTGTTCTGTCTTAAGCAGTGATGGGAATGGAAAGGAGGAATTATTCCCAGTGAAAGACCTCATACCACGATTCCGTGCCAATATTATTACCAACGGAACAAAGCCTTTTGAGGAAGAGAAGTGGGATGGAATTTCAGTTGGTTCTATGCATTTCCAGGTGAGTTCCAGAAAGTTCTATCGCTTTTTTTCAAGGGTTGCCAATGGGGGTTGACCTCTGTCTTTGGGCAGATGGTGGCAGGCAGGAATATATTTCTTACTCACAGAATTTGACTCTTTTTCACAGAATTTCAGCAGGAGGGTATGTGACATTTCCTATCTGGGATCCCTCTTGGAATGACCCATCGCTTGCTCCCCATACAGGTGACCACATTCAGTTTTAGCTGTGCAGAAGACACTGTGCCTATACAGGTGTTGGAGAGCTTGGTGCTTTCTCTACCAAGTTATTCTGTCTAAGCTAAGGTTCTATTTTTTATTTTAAAAGTGCTTGTGTTTATGAGAACTTCATTCTCCTAAAACTTGTTAAGCTTTCTGGCTTCTGGGGCTCATGGAGGACCCAGAGGTTGAGCTGTGGAACTTCAGTGCCCCCTGGCCACTCCCCAACATGCTCAGTTGTTTTGCCTCACTGGCAGCTGGGGAGAAGCTTGTGGTTAGAGGCATAGCCACAGAGATGCCTCTCAGCCTAGGCATTGGGCTCCCAAAACCCGTGCTGTGAGCTTCAAAGGTACAAGAAAGACAGCTAAGATTGGCATGCCATATTGGGGTGACCTGCTGAACCCTAACTCGCTGGCCTCTCTGAGCTCATCACCCCTGCCCCTCGGCCCATCACATGACCTCTTGGCTCCTTTGACAAAGCAGGCTTTCTGCCTTTGCTCTTGCTGAACCTTCTCCTTGGCATGTTTTCCCTGAAGCTACTCTAGAGTTTCAGCTTAGATGTCACCTCCGTAGAAAGATGATCCTACCTCACTTCATGATCATGTTCTGCAGAGTATACAAGGGTGGAGACAGAGTCTTTTGTGCTCCCTCTGTACCCCTGGAGCCTAGAGTGTTCTGGCCCTGAGTCAGTGCTCAATAAGTAATTTTAGAGGGAGTAAGTGGATAAAAAGTAATAGCCAGTCACAGAAGGCTGGGTCATTTGCAAAGAATGTGTTTGATGCTTCAGTGGGGAATGAAATCATTTAATAATAGCAATGTTATTATCCAGTTATAAAAACTAACTCTAATGGGCCTACCTTATATCCAGACTCTGCTCTCAAAAAACAACGCCAGAAAAGCAGGGAACAATAATGTAAATCTTTACTGAAGAATTTCAGTGGTCAGTGGGGGCAAGGGATAAATTGCATTTCACACAAAAAATATCCTAAAGATCATTTTTGTCTTCTTGACTCCCCAAACTTTCTTTTATTCTGAAGTTGCTCCCCTTGAGAAACAATCTCTTCTCTCTCCCACATTTTCTGCCACAGATTCTTTCAGGAACCCATGTGTCTGCCACTTTGCCTTTTCCTTCCATTCCCACTTACTTTAATCATCCTCATTTTCTGCTGCTGTGTCTTGTCTTGACCATGTCTTAAAAACACTTTGCCTTACATATTCTGTCTGGTAGAGTAGACACTAAATATATTATTATTATTATTATTCTGTTTTCTTCCTCCTTCCCCTAATGGGCACTAAATATGTATAGTTTGATAGATGGAGAGAGGGAGAGAGAAGTAAAGGAAGGAAAGAAGGAAGATGAGAGAGAAAGAACTAGGGCTAGACTAGGACAACTTCTAGAAATTTACTTGGCAACAGCAGTATCTGTACTTCTCCAGGTACTCAGGGACACAGATATGAGGAAAAACTCTTCAGTGATTTTTTTCTAAGATGATTTGCTGTTTTCAGGCCATGGTTCCTAATAAGCAACAATTAATAATACTTAAAATATGCATGCTATTTGACCCTCAAATTTCATTTGGGGAAATTTATCCAAGAAGAAATACTTTCAGTATTTTAAGAACTCAAGTAAGGAAAGATCTATGACAAAGTTGCTTATTGCAATACTTTCAGAACATGAAAAATTGTAGAATATCCAAATAACTATAAAAAGATGGTTAAATAAATTATACTATACTCATACAATATTGTCAATTGCAGGCATCAAAAGTTGAATCTATAGCCAATGCTGTGCTTTTCAAGAATAAATGCTTGGAAGATGTTTGTTGATGCTGATATTCAATGCTGAGGCTGTTGCAATGCCAAAAGATCCTGTATTTCTCTTGTGGAAAGAAATTTCCTTGGGTATCATCAAATAATCAAAAGTTTATATCTGTTAACCGTATAATCTCATTTTGAGAGATGAATATGAAAAAAAGCTCTAGCAGAAAGAGCTATGTGAATTAAGATCTTTATGGCAAGATTGTTGACAATAACAAAGAGCTTGAAACTACGTGGTTCCAGAGAACAGCTAAATATTTTTACCCATAGGAATGCCAGGCTGTTATGAAAATTGCCATATCTCAGGATGAAATAGCTCTCTGTACAGACAGGAAGGGGTGCCCAGTATGTATTGTGGAGTGATTAAAAAAAGAAAGATACTGAGTGACTTCTTGGATCTGAGTGTGTGTGTTGTGCTGGTGCATGTGTGATTGCAAGTGACCACACACCAACATCTGGCGTGATCTGCAGCCATGACCACATGCCACTTGTCTGTGAAGACAGGAGGGAACCACTGCCTAGTGCTTTCTCTTAATGCCTCAGATTTCTGTATTGAGTTATCTTTCAAGGAACGTGCATGCTAGTAAAAATTCTTAAAAATACCGACTGAATACTTATCAAAACTAATTACGATGTTTGAAGAAGTTGTTACTTGCTATTCGTATTTAAAAAGAGTATCTGGAAGGTGTCCTTCTTTCTGCGAGCTTAAGAAAATGTTTTAAGAGATCCTTTGCCCCCAAGTGACATGATTTTTACTTAAGGTAGCATCTCTCAGGGGCAGCCAGGGTTCTGGGGCTGATTGGTGCTCTGTGAGACACAGCTTCAAGGGGACAGAGAAGGTACAGGGCTTGTCAGCATGCAACCAATGGGTACCTAGGGCCCCCAACCTTGTACATGTTAAAGGGGTCCAGCCATCTGTGTGCACAAAGACAAAGAAGACTCTTAGTGTAAAGGGACTTCAGTAAAGATAGAAAAATAAAAACTTCCCTGTGAAACACCCAGAGTTTCAAACACTCATCCTTTTGTGGGTAAATGCCCGCCAAACTGGATTGACCCAGAGCAGGACCACTGAGGCACAAATGTTTACCACAAGTCTCAGGCACCTAGAAAGGGAGGAGCCATAGGAAAGGGGTGAAAGGGATCAGATAAGTCTAGGATGAATAAGCAAAATGAAAATACAAATCAAGGTAATGGTTGCCATTGTCAGCACCCCTGTGTGTCTCTCAGCCATGTCTCTTCCATGTGTCTCTACATAGCTCTCCTCTGTGTGTCCCAAGTCCCTGGTGCAAGTCCAGGGGCCACTCAGCTCCACCTCTGATTAAGTGAAGCTGGGGAACATGACACCTCCCTTAATAGACTGTTTATAGAATCACATGGGTTCCTCTAGGGCACAGTGAGCTGGTAGTGGAATACTCTGGAGACCTTGTGTGTAGTTAATAGTTTTACTTGTGGGCACCACCAAGCTCCAGTTCTATGCTTGACATCCCAGAAACAGCATCTTGAATTCTTACTAAACACAGCTAAGGAACTGAATAAGGAAGTTAGGCCTTGGGAGGTTAGAGGTCAACCAAGCAGCTTCAGATAACTTTCCCAGCACACTCCATACACCAGCTGTTTAGGAGGCTTGGGAACGTTGACTTTTGTTGGGGCCAGAGTGAGGAGGTTTTTTTGTGCTGGTGGGTTTAATGCCCACCAGCTAGAATGGGAGTGTTAGGAATGGGCCAAGACGCATTCCGTTTTAACTGAGTTTTATTTCTCTGCGTACTTCCTGTGTGCCCAGGAATGAGCAGAGGAGAAAGTGGTTGTGAGGAAATCAAGTATCTTTGCACTTTTGCATGTACAAAGAGAGAGTCCTTTGGCACTGCTGAGCTGCAGACTTTCTTCTTTTATGTTCACATTTATGGGGGATTGTTTTTCACTATGAAAACAACTCCTACTCACGGGAGACCATCTAGGACAGAAGTTCTACCTTATCACTGGGCACCATATGAAAAGCTATTTGTGGGGTTTCATGTACTGTGTGTGTACAGATGTATATGTTTGTATGTATACATGCATTGTGTACAAATGTATACACACATGTAAGTATATATAATTTTGTTTCCTGTTTGGTTCATTTATAAAATAAACATTTTCTAATTTGTTTAGAGCCCTTTGTAGATTTTAATACCTGCATACTATACTATATATCATATAGTTATAGCATCTTTGCATAATCATGCTTCTTTTAGTTGTCTTAGATGCTACCACATTTTCTGTATTACAATAATGAGAGAAATATCCTTGCATATGAATCTGTTTGTACCTTTGATTCTGTTCATAGGTTGATCTCCTTGTAGTAAAGTTGCTGGCTCATAGGACACGGACTCCCACATTCTTTCTGAAGACTTTCTTTGTGCTGTTTATCTTCTCTCAGTTTGTCTCCCAGTCAGTTTGTTTCTTTCTTGGAGGCTGCTCAACATTCTCTGATAATCATGTGAGATTCACAGATCCTCTTTACTCTCTTTACAAAATGTTGGAGCAGCAAACACATTTTCAGCTGAGAAACACATGGGACAATTCCTCAGTCAGCAGGTGGAGCCACCCCACTTTCTGGCACCTGTGGTTAGCACAGAGCAGGAACATTTCTGTCTGAGCCTGGAATTGGCTGGGGGTGACCTTTTCCAGCCAGTCCTCCAGCACCCAGATTCTTGGCTGCAGAGTTGGGGGGGAGATGGGGTCACTTTAATGGCAACAGTTTCTTTCTACCTCCCAGGTGGTAGGACCTTGTCACAGATGCCAGATGATATGCATTGACCAGAAAACTGGGCAACGGAACCAAGATGTTTTCCAAAAGCTTTCTGAGAGTCGAGAGAGAAAGGTAAGCATGCTTGCAAAATGAAATACCTCTTTTAAGATTCTGGTGTGTTAACAACACTCTATTCAGTATCACTAGGACTTTAGTGCTGAGCCACTTTTTGAAGTGGGGACCATTCTATGATGGACCACTGTTAAAATCTAGACCTTGTTTTGTGGCACCATCTTATTTTTCCTTTCCATCCATTTCCTCAATTTTTTTTCCCAATGTGTGCATTTTCAGTGCTCTCAAGTTTAGCTGTAGAGATATGAAGTATAAGTAATAAATAAATAAGTAAAGTAATTCTGTTGGCTCAATCATATTTTTTCACATCTGACAAGTAAAGAGTAAAACGCCTGTGGTGAGTAGAATACCTACAGAGAAAGATTTAGTAAATTTCATTCTACTAAGCCTAGAAGTTATTTTCTACAAGGTTGAAATGACTAAATGGTGTTGTGGATTCCAGATTATAAACGATGAAATATCTAACAGATTGGTTTTTCATGGGTATTTCTTTCTAGACTTTCTCTTAGGACATTGTTTGCAAAGAATTCCAAGGCTCCAAGTAAGAATTACATGGAGTGGCTCTTAAAAAAATAACTGAATAACTGAAATAAAACTGGGTGCTGTAGTGTGTGCCTTTAATCCCATCCTAGGACGGGAGGCTGAGACTGGGAATCGCTTGAGTCTGGGAGTTCAAGACCCTCCTGGGGCAACTTAATGAGACCTAGTCTCAAAAAATAGCTGGGCATGGTGGCACGCACCTGTAATCCCAGCTAGGAAGACAGAGACTGGGGCTCACTTGAGTCCAGGTTACCCCGGGCAACGAGGGTCTGCAGTTCCCTGGGCAACATAGTGAGACCTAGTCTCTAAAAACAAAAACAAAAAACAGAACTGCAATATTGTAAACATTCCTCTTCTTCCAATACATTGATAGGCTAACTTATTGTAAAGTTCTGTTTCCTGGTTTCTCCAAAATTAAGGTTTTGTTTCATATTTGGCTGACACATCTCTTTGCAAATATGGGTGGGGTGAGTCTGCAGAGCTGTTGTGCTGAATGTTATACCAACATGTCTGCGTGCTCAGCTAAGGCAAGCCATGAGGGTCTGGGACCTTGAGCCTGCTCCCATACTCCAGAGGGATCCTACTGACTTGGTGCACTGAAGATAAGTCTGAGTGGACTTAAATATCCTGGAGAATTTAGAGAACTTAACTCACATCACACATTCTGAAGGAAAATGCAGAATTTACCATTGGTTTCATAAAAGGGCTTTTTTTTTTAACTGAAATTTGACAGAAATGACCTGGCTGTGTTCAGAAGTCAAGAACAGAAATCAGGTACTCCTGCAGGAGTCAGGATATAGCAAAGGAGATTTAAAAAAAAAAAAAAGGGCCCAGAAATACAGAGGTGTTTGGTGGTGGTTGAGAAAGGACACCTTAGATGAGATCAGGCACGTTCAGGGTGGTATGGCCATGACGAAAGGACACCTTAGAATGAGAACCCCTGGCACCTGAAGTTTGGAATCCCTGTTCTACCTTCAACTAAGAGACACACGGGACATTAGCCCAGTACTTGTCTGTAAAGATTGAACTTAATTTTTAATGAATTCAGGTGAACATTGTATACAAAATTATTGCAGCTGATAAAATAATCTTACTGTTTGCTGTTTTGGTCACAGGTGAACTTTGGAGTGTACCTGATGCACACTCCTCTGGATTTATCTTCTCCAAGTTTCTTGTCCGTGGGATCTCAGGTGCATCCTGTGTTGAAAGAAAACAGGTTACCATGACTTAACAACTTCTGAGAAACATCAGGAAGTTACCTCCTAAAATATTTTTCTGTATAAGTTAAAATATCTCTTTTGCAACTATTTCTAATCTTGTTGAGGTCTACCACCTGGTTCAGTGGAGTTCTTTTTGTCTGGAGTGTAGAGGATGCTCTCTCCCCGTCCTTCCTCCCCATGACTCCTCACTCCCCATGGCCCCCAACTCCCACTCAGGAGAGCAGCTCCAGGCCTCTGCTCTCCAGGAGACAAACTGCATACATGCAGTGCAGTATCTAGCAGGACTCACCATTTAAATCAGAAGTGTGAGAGTTTCAGCTAGATGAGAAGCCCAATTCATGGGGAAGATTAAACCTGTGCTTTACCATTTCCCCACATGGGAGGTTTGTCTTTGCAAAGACTCTTCAAACCCCTTTGTGCTGAGAAAAGTAGTGTGTGCCCAGTGATTTTGAGGGAATGTGCCACTCAAACCCCCAAGTATATGGTGGGTGTGGCTTATGTTCCTGGCCCAGAGTGTGACTTGTGACCACATTTGTTGGGGAGATTTGACCAGGATATTAAGTGCTGAGCAAAGGCCCAGGCTGGCAGCACCGTATCCCCACCCCAGCCCTCTCAACCTGCCTGCCCTCCCCCCCAGCTTGTCTCCTTGCCCACCATTCTTCTGCTTTAAGTGGATGCACTGAGAATCGTTCACAGTTACATCCTGTGACCATGGAGCTATGTCAGCAGACTGCCCCCCTCTGCATGCCCGTCAGCCAGGGTTGGTCCGTCTACCCTGGAGCCTTCAGATCACACTCTAGAGGGGAACTGTGGAGGCTGAGCAGTCTCATCTGGACCATATCAATGCATCCTTGGCCTCCCATGGAATGTTTCCAGTGAAGGAAATCTCACTGTCTAATGGCTACCCATCCTACAAGAGTTCCTCGTTCAGCATCTCTGTCCTCCTGTGACTTCCAGCTAAGGGTCTGGTCCTGTGTCCGAGGCAAGGTAGAGTGAGCTCGTATACCCCCATATCCACTCTGCCTGAGTCTAGCTGAGGCATGGAGTCTGTGTGAGAACACCTGGATGTTGGTGAGGACTTCAGCACCATTTTGCATTTTTCTAGTCACTTTTCTCCCTCAAACCTTTGCCACCAAGGCCCACTGCATCTTCTTAAAGCCAGCATCACTATGTCTCCTGTCACACTGTTGTTTAGTGCACGATGCTCAGGCTTCCCTGCCTGATCTGTTTGGAGACCTTAGGATTAGGGGCCAGTTTGTTTTATTATTGTCTTGGTAGCACTTTGTGGCATTCCTGGCAAATACAAAAAGAAGATGGAGTGTGCTTCTGTTGCCAAGAGTTGATGAAATGGAACCTCGCTTGACTCTCTTGTTTGGTGTGCAGAACTAAGTGTAAAAACTGGCCTCTAACGCAGTGGTTCCTGAGGTCCATGAAAGAGTAGACACGTGGGGCTAATGGTGAAGGGGGAGATTATAATTTTAAACTATTTGTTAAAATTCAGCTTCTTCTGAGACCCAGCACTGCTACCCCTGTGGATGGGCCTATCCTCATCAGCCAGTAGCCTGGAGCGCAGCATACTCAGGTGATGGCATTTCCTGCAGGAGGAAACTGCTCCCGCAGGGCAGAGCCTGGTGTTTCCCAGGGGGTTGGATCCCATTAAATGCTATGGGAGCCAAGTAAGGAAAAATGTTCTAAAAAAATGTCATCACCTATGTGATCAACATGTTTCAAGACCAAAGATAACTCATGTTGTTCTTTACATACCAAGGCACTTTTTATAATCATGACTCCTATGACTATCTCCCTACATTCTAATGCAAATATTCTTCTTTACAGGACAATTATTTAATTAATCACTTATATTTATTGCCTAATGTTGATCTGTCTCAACCAAGCTATAAGGTCCATAAGGACAGGGCCTGTGTCTTGGCCACCTGTGTTCCAGCATTGACAGATAATATGTGTTCAATAAAATTGGTTGACTGACTGACTTTATGAAAACTGGCCCTGTTTTTATAATTAAGCATTTGATTGTTTGATTTTAAAAGGACATTGTCTTTAGTGTGTAATTTCAGTACATGAGGTTGTAGTAAAAAATGTGTGTTCTCTAGAGTGATTTTATATTAGACTTGTTAGGTAGTTATGATTCAGCGTCCCTTCCTTGGTTCCCACCTCCAGAAGTTCAACCCTATGCTCTTCAAGGCCAATGTCAAATTGAAAATCCAAGGGCAATTTCATGTCCCTTGAATTCTAACACCAGATCTCAGAGAATCACACACAAAAAATTCAAATTATATTTTTTTAAGTGAGAATTTTGTATTCTCATTTGGCACAGTGCCAAAAAATAACGCCTAAGTAAGCCATGCCTACCACCTGGTGGCTGCATTAAGTAAGTGCAGGTTGTTTTATGTCAGGAGGTTGAGTCAAATTCAGATTGGATCTGCAAATCCTGGAGGACCACAAATGTGAGGGTCTTCTTTCTGCCTGGCTTCCTTAGCAGAGCAGCTAGAACAAACTTCATCATTGATGTTGGAAAGCTTGCCAAGTTAGTTCCTGAATTATTCCTTTGTCAGATTAATTTTCAACCCAACGTTGCATTGAGCATTCTTGTGTGGAGTCTCCTGTTTTTCTTGACTTTTTTAATTTAAATTTTATTGGTTTACTATTCACTTATATATATATATAATTTTATTGATTTACTATTCATTTATAGATATAACATATATATGTAATATATATATAATTTCCTGAGTATATGCGTCTCTCCCTCACACCAGATGGCTAGTACCACATTGACTGCCTCTACCCTTTTCTCCCCTCCCCGCCCCTGTTCTCTCTGCTAACCACTGTTCTTATCACAGTGTGATGGTTATTTATGTTGTAGTCTGCCAGTTTTTTTCCTCTTTGGTTATCTATATTCCACACATGAGTGTAACTGGTAATTGTTTTTTATTTTCTGACTTATTCACCTCATGTTCATTTGCGTTGTTTTAAAAGGTACAATTTCATCCTTTTTGATGACTGAATAGCATTCCATTGAAAATATATACTACTGTACTGCAGCCATTCCTCATTGCCAACTGTAAGCATCAAGCTCACCAATTTGTGTAGGCTCTATTTTGATTTTAGCAGTTATTCAAGCACAATGCACCAGGCATGCCAGGCCAGGGACAGGGCCTGCAAGTGATGGGCCAGGAGGCAGGTAAGCTCCCTACACCCCCAGAATCTTCACACTCTCTGGCATGCTCCCGTGCTCTCTTATCTCTTGCTCTCTCTGGTGCCTGTGCTCCTATCTTGTGCTCATGCCTATGCTCTACACCCATTTGGCGCCACTCTCCTAGGCCCAGGTGCGCATACTTACACATGCATATACCCATAGGACTGCACAAATCATCAGGATGAAACACCACAGGTGCTGGTTATACAGGCTGATGACGGAAAAAGTCTGCCCAAACTCACTTACCCTACAACTACCTATTCTTTATCTAGTCATCCATCAATGGGCATTTAGATTGATTCCATTTTGCTATGAACATAGAGGAGTGCCTATGTCTTTTTGTATTTGTGTTTTCATATTCTTTGAAAACAGGAGTGATATCACTGGATCATATAATATTTCCATTTTTAGTTTTTATTTTTAAAAATAATTTATACATATATATATATTTCACTGGCCACTCCATCTGGTCCCCTCCTGCAGTTGTGTACTTTCATTTGGTTGTCCATATATTAGTGAAACCATTTGGTTTTTGTCTTTTTCCTTTTTTTTTTTTTTTGAGTCTAGGTCTCGCTATTTTTGCCTGTGGAATCACCGCAGGCTCTCGTTGCCCCGGGGTACCACAGACTCAAGAGATCCCCAGCCTCAGCTTCCCAGGTAGCTGGGATTACAGGTGTGCGCCACCACGCCCAGCTATTTTTTTGGAAGTAGGTCTCGCTATGGGCCCCAGGCGGGACTTGAACTGCGATCCCTAGCCCTGGCTGCTTCATAGGCTGAAGCTTTCAGGCACGAGCTACTGTGCCTGGCCCTTGTCTTTTTCCTTCTGACTTGTTTCTGCCAGTATGATTTCTTCTAGGTACATCCATGTTACCCCAAAATCATCAAATTTGCCATTTTTTATTGATGTGTAATATTCCAATGTGTATATATACCACATCTTTTTCATCCAGTCATCTGTCTTGGGGCATTTGGGTTGTTTCCAGGACCTTGCAATTATGAATAGAGCTGCAATAAACATCCGAGCACTGGTGTCCCTTTGTACCCACATCGAGGTCTCATTTGGGTAGAATCCCAGAAGAGCGATTGCTGGCTCAAATGGTAGTTCCATTTGATTTTCATTAATTTGAGGGTCCTCCACACTGCTTTCCATAGTGGTTGGACCAGTTTACATTTCCACCAGCAGTGTAAGAGTGTTCCTTTCTCTCCACATCTGCGCCAGCACTTGTTCTTGTTTGTTTTTTGGATGTGGGCCATTCTTATTCATGTAAGGTGGTATCTCATTGTGGTTTTGATTTGTATTTCCCTAACTGATAATGATGTTGAACATTTTTTCATGTGCCTGATGGCCATTTGGACTTCCTCTTTGGAAAAATGTCTTTTTAGATCTCTCCATTTTTTAACTGGGTTCTTTGCTCTGTTTTTGTTAAGTTGTGTGAGTTCTTTGTGTATCTTTGTTATCAGACCCTTGCCGCTTATATGGAGGGCGAAAGTTTTTTCCCACTCGGTTGGGATACTTTTTGTTTTTTCTTTTGTCTCTTTTGCTGTACAGAAGCTTTTTAATTTGATGTAGTCCCAGCTGTTTATGTTTTCCTTCATTTTTTTTGCCATATATGGATGTGGCCAAAAATGGATTTCTGAATTGTAACTCCTGAAGGCTTTTGCTCAGGTTTTGCTCTATGTATTTTATGGTTTCGGGTCTTACGTCTAAGTCTTTTATCCATTTTGAATTGGTTTTTGTACATGGTGTGAGGAAGGTATCTTGGTTCATTTTTTTGCATGTCTTGTTCCAGTTTTCCCAACACCATTTATTGAAGAGGCTGTCCTTGTTCCAATGTAAGTTTTTCACTCCTTTGTCAAAGATTAGTTGACTATGTATATGTGGCTTTATTTTACAGGATTCAAAAAATATAGAATGCTTCACGAATTTGCGTGTCATCCTTACGCAGGGACCATGCTAATCTTCTCTGTACTGTTCCAATTTTAGTATATGTGCTGCCGAAGCGAGCACTCCATTTTTAGTTTTTAAAGGATTCTTAGAAAAATTTTTAAAGGATGCTGTTTTGAATTGGCTCATATGTCAGCTAGATCTGTCCCTCTCTAAACCAAGTACCTAAAATATGGTACTTGGTTTCAGTAGCAGATACAGATTTTGTGGACCTGAAAATTACACAACATTAAAGTTATTTTTAGTGAAAATAGAAGATCACAAAATGAAAATTATGTACACAAGTGAACACTGACTTGAATGAGAAAAGAAAGGGCTTTGGACTGACTAGGTGCAAGTGAGAGACCCCAAGCTTAACCTTTGTTATTTTTGCAATTATTCACCTTTGCCTGCTTTTCTTGATGCCCCCTTTCCCTAGTACAATTAAAGTATCATTTTGTCTCCCAAGAATTACTTTGTTCCTGCTTCTGGCAGTTTGCAAATGAACCATACTCTGTTCACTTTCTTAAATCAGTAGCACTGGAAACCTCTCCTGATCTTTTCTTTTTCCAACTTGTGGAAGTTAATTGTTTCATCATCACTCTGTGAATGTGATTTCCCTGGACACTGCTCCAGTAGGGACTGAGACCTGAAGATTTCCTTTCCACAAGGTGTCAGCATTTTCTGCTGCAGGAAGTGTTCCTATAGATAGAATGTTTGGGTGTCCCCTCCCCTTCCCTTCATATGTTGAAACCCTAATGTGCTGGTATTGGGGGTGAGGCCTTCAGGAGGTGACAAGGTCATGAGGGTAGAGCCTGATGAATGGGATAGTGCCCCAGAGAATGCCCTTCCTCTTCTGCCATGTGAAGACAAAGCAAAAGACTGGTGTCAGCCAGACAGGAAATAAGGTCTCACCTGACATTGCATCTCTTGGCACTTTGATCTTGAACTGCCCAACCTACAGAACTGTGACAGATAAATGTCTATTGTCTATAGCCACTCAATCACTGGTGTTTTGTTATAGCAGCCTGAACAGATTAAGACATATATGTCATTATCAAAAAATATTACTTATCCTTCCCAAGGCACAGGGCAATCATTAGTCATGTTTATCCACAGTTTGTTAAAATATAGGCTTAATTTTCAGCTGACTAAATGACAAACATTCTAAAAAGAAAAGATGAAGTTGCCTTATCAAAATAGTTTGAAAATTGGACACTCAACTCAAGAATCTCTTCCCCCATGTCATTGCTTTGCTGAAGTCAGGGTGTACTGTTTTCCTGTTCATTGTCTTACTTTTAACATTTGGCATACGTCAAAATGGTCCTTGTAATTATGTTAAATGGATGCACAGTTGCCTTTGTGTATCATAGTTATATGTTAGTATAGTTATACTATACCCCTGTTGAGACACATACATTTCCAGTTTTAATTTTATAGAAGGCAAGTAAACTTTACTTTTGAACATATATTTACTTATTCATTTAATTTTGCTCCGGCTAAGTTATTTTCTAGAAACATGAGTGAGGATTCAAGATAATAGTTAAAAAGATATTGCTGGAAACAGTTGTAATGTTTTCCAGTAGAAAACTACCAATATCGCTCCAGTATTCCAATAGCATGTTGGCCTGTCATTTCAGGTTCCCTGGGCATGGGTCACATGTATAACATGAAAAAATATATTCCATTTTTCCTTGGTGTAGCTAAAGGATGGCATCTTGTGATTTTCAAGGAAGCCATGACTATAGTCTGAAGAACATGAACCATTGTGACTGCAGCATTTAGAGAATGCACTGGACAGTGAGAAGAGGTGGGAGCAGGTCAGGGGAACCCACAGAGTGAGTGGAGTGAACCTGTTCCTTCCCCATACAGTTTCTAGAGGGTTTGCGAAGTGGAATGATATAGGTTCATCTCAAAATTTGTGGGGTCCAGGAAAAAAGTTGAAATGGAGGTTCATATGCCTTGTCTAAATATTTAAAATTCATAAATCAAACCAAATGTTAAGTAAAATAAGTCCTTCCTACTTTGGCAACTACATCTTGGAAGGGCAGATATGAACGTAGCATTCCAATTTATTGGCACTCTGTATAAGAACAGGATGGCAGGAGGAGTGCAGCCCAGCCCTAGTGGCCAGATATAGCCTATATTCTTTCCCTCCCTGCCTCTGGGCTATGAGCCTCAGGTGTGTGGACATCTGAGCCTGCCCATCCAAACTCCACTCATGCCAGCAGCAAGCAGTCACTCTTTAACTTGTTCTCGGGCTGAGGTGTGCAACAGGGTTCAATCTTAGGAAAAAGTTTTTATCCTATATATATTATATATCATGTTTGTGAGAGTGTTGTACACATAAGTACATATATTATATATCATGTTTGTGAGAGTGTTGTACACATAAGTACTATCATGTCTGGATACTCATGCTTCTTTACAATGTGGCTTTTCTCCCCCCCATCAGGGATTCTAGTATCTTTCCTGTTCTTTAAATCTAGGTTAGGCTGACCTTGACTCACTTAGGAAAAAAAGTGACAAAAAAGGGCATATCTAGAAACCCCAAGCTCAGAGCTTGAGGACAATTTTATTCTTAAGCTCTTACTACCCTGAGCAGCCAATAGGAAGGAGCCAGTTCTTACTGGCAGAGAAGCCACATGGAGATAGAAGCTGTCCTAATTTGAAGGCACCTAGACTAACCAGCCAACAGCTAACACACATTCCTAGACAGGGGTGGAGCTATTTTAGTCTATCGAGCCCCAGTCAAACTTCCAGATGCCTGCAACTGTGTAAGTGACCCCAGCTGAGTCTGGCCCAAATTGCTGACCCACAGAATTGAGAACAATCAAATAGTCATTTTAGCTACTCCACATGTTGGGATGATTTGTTCTGTAGCAAAGACTAAATGAAACAGAAATTGGTATCAAGAATTGGTCTACTGCCATAAAACCCTACAATGTGTGGTGTTAGTTTGGAACTGGACAGGGGGTAGAGGTTGGAATACTGGTAAGACAAGTGCTCTTTGGAACTTCTAGTCAAGGAAAGTCGTTCAAGGCTAGCTCCTAGCTACCTGTGCTCTGATCCAGGGAATCTCCTCCCCCACTCCTCTCACCCCTGACCTAAATAGTCAAATTTTCCACCTCTTAGACGTCTACCCTGACAAGCAATGGTGAGAGTGTGAGACTGAGGGGGCAACTTCAATAGATATGCTTGCTGGGAGACAGAGCTGAGGTACAAAGTCTTTGAACACTAGCCAGGCATGTGTGGCTGAGGGAGCAGGGGCCAGGTCTGCCCCTTGCATGGTTCCCAAGTTTACTGTCCTCTGAGGGAGGTACTTAGCTCCACCCACTGATAGGTCCTTCCTTTCCCCAAATCAATGGCTACACCTTTTCAGCAGACTATCTTTCTTCATATGTTTCTCACTCACTGTAGGTGGAAGTTCTAGAGGGTTTTTTTTTTTTTTTGATTTTGAATAGTCTCAGTCCCTTTTAGTTCAAACTACTATGATTTCATCAACTAAACTATCTTTAAAGCTTTGTGTATTTCTCATTAATTTTATTGGAATTTTTTCCATTTTCCAAAACCACTGTAGTATAATATTATTTTATTTGTGCCTGTCAGACTGCTATGAAACAGTATTCCATAAGATTCTTTGAAACTTTGTTGCCTAATGAAAGGGTTTGCTAGGTACTGCCCTAAATCTTCTGACAACAAAGGGCCTTAGAGCTACATTTTTTTTTTTTTTGAGACTAAGTCTCGCTATTTTTGCCCATGGAACCGCAGGCTCTCATTGCCGGGGGTACCACGGACTCAAGCAATCCCCAGCCTCAGCTTCCCAGGTAGCTGGGATTACAGGCGTGCACCTGTGGAACTAGGTCTCGATACCGGCCTTGGCGGGACTCAAACTGCGATCCCTGGCCCAGGCCCCTTTATAGGCTGACGCTTACAGCATGAGCCACCGTGCCCAGCCCTACAGCTACATTTTTAAATTGCTCTTTGTCAAGGTTATTTCTTACATTTTGCTAGTTAGACTAACCTGATGAGTTATGAGTTTTGTTTTCCAACCCAGCAATTTGTTAGTCTTCTATGTTTTCTTTTAAATTCTGTTTACAAATAGAATACTTGATTATATGTAGCTAGTAGCAGGAACTGGTACTTTCATCTAAGGGGTGTCCTGAGCCAAAAAGCATCTGTTCATTAGATGCATTTTCTGTTTTCCACATTACCTTAAGAAATTGTTTCATCAATTGTTTCATTGCTGTGTAGCCAGCTAGCCATGTTCCCTGTCCTCAGTGGTAATTTTCCTACCACTTTTCCTAGAATAGACCTGATTTCTATACTCTCAATGTTCCTGGAGGGTGAGAGCTCATGTTGTAAGGTTTCTTGAGACATTATTTCTGAAGTCACACAGTGCTACTTCAACATATTCTGTTTGTCAAAGCAAGTCACAAAGCCATACCCATTCAAGGGTAGGGACACAATCTCCACCTTTAGATGCAAGAAGTGGCAAATGCAAAGGGCAAAAATGGCAAGAAGAAAAAGGTGGTGGTGGGTGGGGTGATGCAAAAGTGATGTGACCATATTTGCCAGCAAAATGCACCAAGATAGAGAATAAAGATACTTTGCAGTAAAGTTCTCAAAAAAGCTTGTCTTTTTCTTGGGATGTTGGGTATGCTTTTCTTAAACAAACAAACAAAAAACAACTAAGAATGTAAACCAAGGAAGAATGACTCATCTAGGAACTGATGCTCCCACCTAAAGGCTGGGTGAAGCTAGCGGGCAGTATCAGAATTAAGTTGCAAAGGTCACTCCTAAACTGAAACGAACAGAGGTATCATGGTTCGTTGTTAATGTGTGCCTATGTGAGACACATCACAATGAGTCCATGCAGTGAGGGATCATGCAGAAAGAAGGTTGTGGGGCTAAGTGTAGGACCAGGGTCTCTTTCCCCCTTGAACCTGAAAGAACGCGAGAAAGACACGTTACAGAGCTGTCTGCTGCCTGGTAGACGCAAACGCAAAGATTGGGAGCAATTGGGCATTATCCATGCCACCTACTAGAGGTGCGAGAACCAGGAACTGGGCACAACCTGGGAATGGAGAGAACAGTAAATTAATTTTTTTTTTTTTGAGACTAGGTCTTGTTATTTTTGCCCGTGGAACCTCAGGCTCTCGTTGCCCGGGGTACCACAGACTCAAGCCATCCCCAGTCTCAGCTTCCCAGGTAGCTGGGATTACAGGCGCGCGCCACCACGCCCAGCTATTTTTTTGGAACTAGGTCTCGCTACGGGTCCCAGGCGGGGCTCGAACCGCGATCCCTAGTCCCGGCCGCTTCATAGGCTGAAGCTTACAAGCACGAGCCACCGTGCCCGGCCGAGAACAGTAAATTCTTACTGGGAACGAAGTTTTTATTGGGAACGAAGGAGGTTTTCCCCGAGCAACGAGGAGCACGGTGGGAGACAGAGAGGAGTCTCGCAGTTTCTGCAAGGCTAAGGCAGGCAGGTTGCAAATCTTCCCAAGTTCCTTGATTGCAAGCGGATTCCCAGCTCTCCACGTCCCTTCACAATTTCACGAACCCGCCAGAAGCGCCTTCCGGGCCCCACAAGATGGCAGTGATGCAGAGCTCAAACAACACCCATCCGTGAGCCCGCTGCCAGACACGGCGCTGGGGTCCCACGGGCTCACCGTCCTCCAGGCTTCTAACCTGGCGCCTTCTGGGCTTTTTCTTTAGAGCTTCCTGGGTTCCTCCCACACACATTTTCTACTTAGCTTCCTTTCTCCACAAGAGAAATCACCTCCGTAACCCTGTCCTGGTTCCCAGTCGTTATCGCCCTGCCGGGGGTCAGTTCCCGCGCCCCCCGGCGCCCCCTGGCGCCCCTTGGGTTTTCTGAAAGAGGGTAGCTGGAGTCAGATCGCCACCTCTCTCTTCATCTGCAAAGGGTTAAACCATCTTCCAGATAGAGAAGAAACCCCGGGGCGGCCCTGACTTTCCCGTATCTGTTCCCCGCAGGCCCTCATCCCGGGGTCTCGAAGCTCTGAAGGGCGCACGTGCAGCCCGAGAGGCGATGGCCTGCCTGCGTCGGCCGCGGGGCGTCCCTGTGCCCCCGCCGCGGCAGGCGGCCTTCTGCAGGACTGCGGCGGCCGCACTGGCCGTTCTCTCCTCGCCGTTCTTAGCGGCGGGTCGCGCGGGTCGGGGCAGCCCGGCCCGGTGCAAAGGGGACGGAGCGGGGGAGGAGCCGGAGAAGGCGGGGAGGAAGGGGGTCCGCCGGCCCCGCCCCCGCCCCCGCCCCGCCCCCCCGCGGCCGGAGCCCGGGCTGCAGCCCGGCGCGCCGGAGCCTGCGAGCCCGCGAGCCAGCGAGCCAGCGAGTGCCGGCGGGGCCTCTCTCGTAGTGACCCCGGCGTCCCCGCCTGCGGCCCCGCGGATCCCGGGGCCCGCGCCCCTCGCGGCAGGGATGCATCATGGCCACGCTGGCTTGCCGGGTGCAGTTCTTGGACGACACCGATCCTTTCAACAGCACCAACTTCCCGGAGCCCAGCCGGCCGCCGCTCTTCACGTTCCGCGAGGACCTCGCGCTCGGCACCCAGCTGGCCGGGGTCCACCGGCTGCTGCGGGCGCCGCACAAGGTACGGCCCGGCCCCCTGGACGCAGCCCCTGCTGCGGGGCGCTCCGGGTTGGGGTACCGCGGACAGGCAGGGCTGGGCGCCGCCCGGGGGGAAAGAACCCCAAGGGCAGGTCTCCCCTCCGCGTTCGGCGTCGGGGTCCCTGGCTCCCGGCCGCTAGGCTGGGGGTCTCCTGGCCGGCGAGGGCTGCCCGGATCTCGGGCCCAGAGCGGGGCGCGGGCGCAGCCGAGCAGGTGCCGCCTCGGCCCGGGGCGGGATGGAGAAGGTTCCCCCGTGCCTAGCCGTTAGCTCCGCGGGGTGGGCGGGGTGGGATTCGGAAGCCGACCGCCCGTCTCCCGCACCCTGCCGGGTGCAGAGCGAAATGAGGCAGGAGCCCCGGCCCCCCCGGGACTCATGTCCCTCGGAGGCGAGCCCCGAGCGACCCCTGGAACAAAACCTCTCAGGCCTTTGGGGCCGCTGCAGGCGACCGCGCGACCCTCGCTACAAAGCGTGCTTCCCGGGGAGCCCTCTCCCTCCTCCCGCCGGGACGCCGACAGCGCGCTGCAATAGCGCTCGGGGTAGCTTCCTTTTCTTGCGAGAAGAAGCAGGTGGCCTTGGGAACCTTGGAGGAGCGGTCTCTGTGGGAGGAGGGGCGGGGGCGCAGAGGGGCGGCGCGCTCACAAAGCCTCAGCCTCCAAGCCCGAAATGAAGTGTCCCCTGGGAAGAATGGCTTCTCAGTCCACCCGATAGTTTTTTTGTTTTTTTCTTTAAAAAAACCCCTTCTTTTTAACCCTTTGCAGGAAGACAAGCTTCTGTCTGTTGGTTGCAAAGAGCTGGGTATTAAAAGCTAATCATTTAATTACCCAGAGAATCCTTCCTCCTGCTTTAACATAGTGCATCTCGAAGAATGACTTCCCAGATGCATTTTTCCCCCCTTTCTGCTTAGGGTTCATATCAGAACTTGGAGATTTGCAAGAGATAACCCTTGATGCCCAAACGAACAAAATTGATTAAAATTTTTTTTTTTTCAGATTTCTGTATGATGTTCACCTGCCTTGGGAGGCTAAGGGAAGGTTGTGCGTGGAAAGGGGTGAACTTTGGCAGTGGCTTCTTTTCTTCCTTTATTAGTACTGAATCAGTGCTCCTCCAACCCCCTTTATTAGTAACCCTGTTTTCAGGAATGGGTCCGCCTCATTCTCTCCCCGTTGGTGCAGGGCCAATACAGTTTCTGTTGGGGAGAAACTTGCCATAAAGCAGGTCGAATTGGGAAATGGAGGGCCTTACGATGGAGGGGTGTATTGGCATTTAGCTTATCGGAATCAATTTTAGGAATTATTTGGTTCTTTTCAATCAGTGGTCGCAGCTGAGAGTTTGTGACAGGCTTCTTGAGCATCATAAGTCACAATCATCCCTGGCTACAGTGATCTTTCGTTGAAACTGAAGATTTATAATTGTGGCCCTATGACCTTGAAGTGGTTCCCTTGGATCTTAAGCCCTATATAAAGGAGGTGCCCTTTCAAGCTGGAAGTTAACATTCATTTTTATATTTTCATGCAATAGTCTCCTGGTTTTCATCCAGTGTTCCTGGTCTGGTAGGAGTAAGTCCTGATGCTCCAGCATTCTTGTCCCGCTTCCCCGAGCTGAAAGGTCAGTCAGCAGTTATACTGGCTCACAGCCTCCTTGAGGTGGCCCTTGTGGAATAACCAGAACCAGAAATGTCCCCCTATGGAGACCCTCAACCCCTAACCTTGGGGGTCAGTGAACCTCAATCTTCCAGAATCTTTTACCCAAGGATTCCTGCAGTATACTCAGATATTTGATGTTGATTTTCACATCAAGAGCTGAGTGAGGGGTTGACTCCACTGACCAGAGTTCTGTAAAGCAGAATATTGAGGGCATTTAAGTGCCAAGGACATAATTGTTATTTTTAAGTGCTGACTTTTTCCCATGAGGGTTTCTTGAAACTAGATGATCCACTTGTCATAGAAGAGCTCATGGGTTTTGATCACTTGGTTTATAGGTATGTGTGCTGCCAGGCATGTCAGCGAATGATCTCGGCTAATATTGTACTGTGAAGTAGAGAATTTTATTTTCCCTATTTTATAGAAGAGGAAACTGAGTCAGAGAGCAATATGTTTCTCTCTAGGAATGAACGGGTCACTGAGTTCAAACCCAACTGGGATTTGGGTTGGAGACCCCAGAGCTGTTCTGCTGCCTATTGTATGGGGGTGAGAACCACACTCCTTGGGCTTTTCTTCCACTAACTTGGGCAGTTCACCAAAACACCTGTATGTGCCAGATGTCTTTTGGCCTGGGGCAGGTAGAAGAATGTGTAAGAGCCTTGGTGCAGAATTTTTGGTTTGGGAGAGTTCATAGCCAGGTGGGAACACATGGTTATGAACTGTGCTGTGACTTGATCCTGGAGCAAGTTGGTAAATTGTCACCCACACCCCTGCCATGGGAAAGGAGTCCCCAGCCCCAGGGAACTGCTTTTCAGTCCCTTTGAGCCCAGGCTTGGCAGGGGGATTTTTTTGTAGGGAGCATTCCGCATGGTGGAAAGAGGGGTAAATGTCTTTGTGGAACACGTAGACTGTGTTCTTAGCCTTCCAGCACATTCACATCCCTCTGGGAGCAAATTCTGCTTTAAGGGAAACTCGCAGGCAGATAAGTATGTGGTATAAGTGAGCAGCTGGCTGAAGGCAGCTAAGTGAGCACACCTGTGGAACTAGCCACTAGGTGGCCCCCCACGGGGGACCCTAATTTTAAAGCTGCCCTAAGGGTTCTCCTATGCTCAAGAGCCTTTGAATTGGATAACCTCTCAGGTTATCTCAGGTTATCTCCGGTCAAAACTTGGGGTCTATACCTCTTTTCTTAACCTAGTGATCTATTAATTTAGCTCACGTCTGCTGACCCCATTAGAATTTAGTTGTTCATTTAACCAAATTGTTGTCTTGAAGAAAAATAATATATGGTGCTTATTATGCTTTATCTTTTTATTTCTTTAAACTGCTAGGTTGAAAAGAATCCTAATTTTTCATAGTAGTTCAAGGAACGTGATTAAATAAATGTTGAGTCAGATGACGGGAAAGTCAGAACAGCTGCCATTCACTCACGATGATGTGCAGGGTCAGGCACTCATTTTGTTGCTTCTCGGGAGAGACCCAAAGCAGAAGGAAGTCACCCGGTCACGTGGCTAAGAAGTTCCAGAGTTGGCATTCGACACCAGATCTGACGTTTTAACAATTCCATTTTTGCGTCTTAAATGTCTTCCTTGCAAGTAGCCTGTCAGCATTCCAGAGTTCCATCCTCTGGTTGGATTAGCCTTGACTGGGCTGTGTTCATTCCTTTCTTACTGCCTTTATCTTGTGACCACCTTGCTGCCTCAGCTACCCCACCTGTTAAATTGCCAGTTGCAATGAGGATTAGATCTTTGGTCCTCCAAGTGGGGTTTGGATATCACCTGGGCTTTTATTAGAAGTGCACTCTGACCTCTCCAGATCTGCTGAATTAGAATGTACAGTTCCCCAGAATGCCTCGGCAATTCCCAGGCCCACTACAGGTTGTGTGGATTGGAGGTCATTTAGCTCAGGCTCCAGTAAGCCAGACTTCTCACTGTCTCCCCTGTTCACACTTGCTTGAGTGTGAGACCTGACTGTACAGTTCGCCAGGATTCCCCTGGAGGCTGAGCAGTGCTAAGACTGAGCGTGCACTACGTTGATTGACCGGTGTTAGTTTTAGAACACAAATCCACTGGTATTACTGCTCTAATGAATTTCCACTTTAATCCTCTTAAGGGACACATCTGTTTGCTACATTACATTAAGATTTTTAAAAGATGAGATCATTAGCTAGGTTGGCAAGTGATTGTGTCAAATAGCTTCTTGGGATAACACCGTTTTAAGATTGCTGTGTGACCTGCTAAGAGCCTGCGCAAGCTGCGTAGACTCTGTCTCTACCATAATTAGCTCTGTTGGTTGGAGCTGTGCCGTTGAGATCAGGATCATGGGATTGAACCCTTTATGGGTCAGTTGGCTTTGCTTCATGCATGGCCACAGATGGCTTCAGTAACCCAGCAGACTTCCAGCAGGTGCTGTCTTTGGTTCCCTGTGATCTGGATTAGAATGGATTGGTAGAGATCTTCAGTGGGGGCTATGCTAGCATGTAGTGAACTTGTGTTGGGCACCGCACTGTAGGCCTCCACCCATAGCTTCATTTATCCTCACAGTTCTTAACAAACAGGTTATGGTATCCTCAGTTAACTGACAAGGAAACTGAGGTACAGGGACATATAACAGGTCATCTGAGGCCACACTGGTTTTAAGTGAAGGAGCTGGGATTTAAAGTCAAATCTTTTTTTTTACTCGAATTCTGTAGCCAACTGTGTCCCATTATTAGAAAACCAGCAGAGCACATGTTTTCTGTGCAGGGGGAGGTGTGGGGTGAGCGAGGGGAGAGGGGAGGGGGGCTGATTGCACAGTCTTTACATGTGGCTGCCTGTCACCCGTCTGTGACTGAAATGGTTGTGCTCTGGTAAGTTCTGCCAGTGTTGAAGCTCCAAGAGTCTGTGTCTTTTGTCCTCAGAGTCCAACCTGCTCTCTCTGGGAAACAACAGGATTGGCTTTGCCCTCCCCCTCTGGACTCTGAAATGTTAGTTCTTAAGGTGGCAGATTTAAAACTGATTAACATGCTGAGGCCAACTCAAGAGCCCTCCTCCTCCAGCCTCCTTTCTATACTACTGTTTGTTCCTCTCTAAAGATGGAGATTTTGAACACATGGGACCACTTCTGTCTTCAGACGGAGACAGTCACCACTCTTGGCAGCCTGGAAACTCATCTCCAGGTGTTGTTGCTTGTGGCTGGCTCAGGACAGCCTGGATTCAAATCTGGTTTTTAAATCAGTGTGGCTGGTTGCCTTTCAACTGGACACTTTTCAGTGGAGTTTGTCAGCATCTGCTTCTGTACAGAGACAATCAGACAGCTTTTTGTTTTGAATTGTCTTTTAGGTTATCTTATTGGGATGCATTTCTGGATCTTGTTTTGTACTAATTAGGAAAGAATGGGGGAAATTAAATTACAATGAATGTTAAGCCTTACCACAATCAACAAAAATCCAGATTGTGGAAAATTATAGTTACCCAACAAATAAATTGTAAAGAACAAAAGAGATGGAAGGAAACCTTAGCATAAAAGAGATTTAAGAGAGATATCAAACCTATTGTAATAATGATTTTAATTGGATGCTGATGCAAGCCAACACATTATAAATACATATTTGAGATCACCAGGAAAACCCAAACTCACTGAGTTCACTGACATTAAAAATTATTTATTAAATTAATACAAGTCAAAAGTAAAATGAACAAAGATATTTGATATTAATAATGATTAAAGTATGATAACAGTATCATTGCAGTATGTTTAAAGAAGAGTTTATAGCTCTCAGAGATACATACTGAAATATTTTATAGGTGAAATTATATGATGTCTGGAATTTGCTTCATCATAATCCTGCATGAGACACAAGTAGGGAGATAAAAGTATAGATGGAATAAGATAGGTCATGTGTGAAAGCTAGACTATGGATCTGTGGGGGGTATCACTATACTACTTTCTATACTTTTGCAGATGTTGAGGTTTTTTGTTTTTAAATAAAAAGTCTAAAAACTAGGATCCAGGTCCCAGGGTTTCCTGTGGGGATGACAGTTCTTCCATCCAGTGTCACTGTGTATCCTGAGCATGTTTGCTATGGCTGAGATGACCCTATGCCAGCAAACTTTTGGTTGTGTCTGGCCAGCAATTTTTGTGATGTTTTCTTTCCACTCTGATGATCCTGTTGTCCTTTGGACCTTTGAAAAATAAATGTAACAATCAGTCTTTTTATGTTCAGTTTATCTTTTTGCGCTCAGTCCATTCTGATGAAGTCACTAGTCATCATTTACACAGACCGGTAGTTTGTGGAAGGAAGTATTAAGATAAAGATTACTACATAGTTTCAGTAAATGCACCCAATTTTTTATCACTAAACTGAGACATCGCTCCAGGTTATAATAAATGACACCATACAAAGGCACTCAGTTTCTCCTGGGTCTTCCTGTTTCCTGGCCCCCACTGGTATGAGCCTCAAAGAACATCTCAGAGTATAGTGAATGGTGGTGATATTAGAAAGAATGTGAAAATGTGAGTTGGTTGTTTACCTTGATTCAAAAGGCAACTTTTGATTTTATGGATAAATTGGTGCATTTGTGGAATAGCTATCGGGGAGGGAAAAGATGGATCATTAGAAAAAAATTAAATTACCATGCTTCAGCAAAATTTGACACTTGGAAGTTTATCTGTTTTTAGAGCTACACTGTAATGAATGGAGTCTACTTTATATTTGTTGACAACTTGGGCACATATTTCCTTTTTTACCAGATTTGTAACCTAGAAGTTAAAAAGTTGGACCCCAGGGGAAAATGTCTAGACTTCACTGCTAGAAAAAAAAACTCTCTAAATTGTTGGATATATTGGAAGAAGAGAAAATGTCAAGTAACTTGTAGTTCAGTATAGGACAATGCTATTAGATTTGGCAAAAAGGATGCAAAAATTAATTTGCTGAACACTTCATCAGATATTTTTAGCATTTTTGGAAAGAGGAAGACATTTCTGTCATTGATTAGGCTACTTGGACTCTTCATGCATGGGGATTATGGCAGGGAATGAAATGCCAAACTTATCCAGAGCACTTCGGAAAAGCCAAAGATTATTTTCAAATTCGCAGAATAGAAGATAACATCTTATAGAAGATAACATCTAATAGAAGATATGCATCTTTTGATCAGTTCACCAGATTCCAGGAGTAGCTTGGTGTTCATAGCAGGTGAATTGCTATGTCCTAAGTGACTATGCAATCACATGAATAAAACAGGAAGAGGGAGGGGGTCCTGGCTATCTATATAAGGTCACACACAGTGCTGGGCCTCTTACTTTGGCTGCCAAGTACTAGTTACAGTTTTGAATAAAGAAGTCTATATCTGTTACATCTTATAACACATTATTTTATCTATGATTTGAGGTTCCTTCTGCAACCCTCCCCTTGTGATTATTGATTATTATTATTGTCATTGCTAGCATCCTTCACAACTCAGAAAAATGTGTGTGGTTGAGACAACTGGTTGAAACCATGCTTTTCCCTTCCTATTGTTTGGTATTTTTATTAGAGGAAAGGAAAACTTAATATTGTTAATTGCTATACCCTGAAAA
This sequence comes from Uropsilus gracilis, assembly GCA_004024945.1. Lineage (NCBI taxonomy): Eukaryota > Metazoa > Chordata > Mammalia > Eulipotyphla > Talpidae > Uropsilus > Uropsilus gracilis. The sequence goes on along the minus strand of PVHY01006780.1, from coordinate 43,375 downwards.
CTTGTACATAGTTATGAAGAGACTTGTCTGTGGTCCTTGACTTCTTCACATGACCTGCACTCTGCTCCGGGGGGTGGGGTGGTGGGGGTGGGGAGGATGGGGGTAGTTGTAGTACTGTCCTCTGGAAAGTAGCCAACTGAGGACCAGAGATTGGGATCTGTCCAAATTATACAGAAGGGATGGCTTTGAAGCAGTCTTCACATCCCATCCTCCGCCTTTCCCATTTTTGAACTTTTTTGGGTAAGAATTCATTTTTTCTTTGTCCCTAGTTCTTATTTGGAGAGGTCCATCCTCACACCCCCATGGGTAGGGGTGGAAGTAGGTTTGGACAATTAGTTGGCTGACTGGTGAAAATAGGACAGATAACCTTGAAGATGGATAACTAGCAGAACCATGACCCCAGGATTTTATAAGTGCTGTACCTGTGATTGGTGGAGAGTACCTGCTGGGGATTACTGGAAGTATCATGATAATTACTCTTGCCTGTGGGCAGAGGCAAAATGCTGCTTTCTTCTTATGGGAAAGCTGAGTGATATGCACTTTTTCTTTTTTTTTGAGACTAGGTCTTGCTATTTTTACCTGTGGTACAGCAGGCTCACATTGCTTGGGGTACGTTTTCTTTTTCACTTGAGGATAGCCACCTTTTTACTCTACAATAATTCTTCGCTTAGGATAGATTTGTAGAGCCTAAGTGAAATGACAATGATGCCAAATTTACCATCAGCTAATTGATAAAAATCAGAGTTAAGTCCTATGGCATCACCAAAGTATTACAAGCTTATAATATGAAATAATCCCATGTATTCATTAATTCATTTTCCAATTTGCCTTATTCCAATTCAGGGTCATGGGTGACTGGAGCCTGTTCGGGTAGCCTAGGGCATGAGGCAAGCGTCATCGTGGACAGGATGTCCTTTTATTACAAGACACATATACATGCACTCAGACAGGGACAGTTTAGACACTTAAGCGAACTTAATATGTGTGTCTTTGCAATATGGGAGGAAACTGGAAGATCTGGAAAAATTCTGTACAGGTACACTTGCCCTGGTAGAGAGTCAGAGTTTTTCCCCCTTCTTATCAGCATTATAAGGAACTAGCTTTGAGTGAAATGATATTGTTCAACACTAAAGTGTTAATTTATATAGTAGATAGAGGAAACTCTGGTGTCTTTCCATCTGCTTTTAAGGGCACTGTCATGCTGTCATGGGGAAATCCACCTTCATGGCATCATTTAAACTGATTATCTCCCACAGGCTCCTCTAGCTAATACTATCAGATGGCGGGGGGGATCAGTGAATCAACACAAGAATTTTCGGGGAGACATTCACTCTATAGAAATCCATATGAGTCATAAAGTTGTACATGTGGAAATTGAGAGAAATGTCCAAAACAGAACTAGTAATTTCCTTCTCCCAGATATATTCACCTCCCTCTATGAGTCTTATTGATCAGAAACATGATGAAACTGGGGGCCAGCCTTGATTCCCATTTCATCCTCTTATAAGGGAAACCATCCTGTTCATGACACCAAACTGTAGTGCAAGCATCAGGCGTCACCAGTCTGCATAGGTTCTTTATTGGTCCTAGCAGTTACACTGACACACCAGGCAGAGCAGGACCAGGGTCAGGGATGGAAGACAGGCAGCCTCTTCTATCCTCCAGAAATCTTCATTCTCTCTGGGGTCTCTCCCTGGCATTCTCTCATGCTGTATGTACACTCTCTCATCCTGAGGTGGTACTTCCATTTTTGCCTCTTCTCCCAGGCCCAGGTATACCCTCTTACACATATGTAACCCACTGGGTCACACAATCGTGAGGCGGGTGCAATACCACAGGTGTTGGTCATACAGGCTAATGGGGGAAAAAGCCTGACTAGTTCCCTTCTTTCCAATCCTGAGGTTTCTCTGGACTCCTGATTCTGGATGACATTTCTCTGATTCACCCCCAGCCTACTTTCCCTGTCTCCCCCTTACTTCTTCTGGTAGCTCCCCATTATTTTTAGGGTAAAATCCTAACTTGTCATAAAGGTATCTGGGACTGGCTGACTGTGTCATACCTCTGCTCTGACACTCTTACGTTATCACAACTATCAACCCCTAACTCCAACCCAAGCGAAATTTCAGCTGTGCTAAAGTGCCTGTGCTTAAGAGGCTGCCTTGGTTGTTCAATTCCTTTTTCTGCTTGGTCTACTTCCTCAGCCCTCCAGTCTGGGGCAGGTCTCATCTAAGAATCACCTCTGCTGGACTTTTGGGTCTACCACACTTGTTTGCAGATTGTGTCCTCCACAATCCTTACCCATCATGCTTTAATTCTAATTTCTTGCTATGATGTTTTTGCCCCCCCCCCCGGTGTAAACTCCAAGTAGCTGGAAGTGCATCTTAACTCACTTTTTGACTGAGAATCCCTACAGCATTACTTAATGCATTATAAGCTCCCAGAAACAAATTTTGCATATTTGCAAGAATGTTAAATTAGAAAAATTATAGCCTATGTTTATATACCTGATGATTGCAACAATAGAAATGTATGTGCAGGGTAGGTAACCTTTAACCCTTCAGCAGCTTATCTCCTCAAACCTCTATCATATTCATAATTTATAAACATGATTTGCATCTTACGATTTCACCCACAAACTGCATCCCCATGTTCATAGTGGCATTATTCACAGGTCATGAAATCAAATTAAATGCCCACTGATGGGTGACTGTATAAAGAAATTGTGGGGTATGGACATAATGGAATACTACTCACCTATTAAAACAGAATGAAAAAGGCGTAAGAGGGCAAAATGGATGGTCCTTGACTTGACCATGCTAAGTGCAAGGAGTTAGGAAGTAAGGCAGATACTGAATGTTCTCATTCATTTGTGGTATATCAATAATTGAAGAAAATAAGCTGGTCAAACAATAAGAATACTCTTAGGCTCTGAAATAACATGCTGGTCACCAGAATGGGTGTGGAGGAGTAGGGAATCATGAGGGAGGTGATGGGGCAGTGGCACTGGGCCTTTGCTGGAGGACAAGTGAAGCCTATGCCCATGTGGAAGTGTGAAGACACACTGCCAAAATGACGTAGTTGCAGAAAAAGTGGCAAGTCAGTAAAATCTCAGAGGGGAAAAAACTGTAAGGGAGAGTGTTCGAACCAACTCTTCCGGCTTTTTCCATACTAGGTCTGTGCTGGGTCCTCAGAGAGGAAGGCTTGGGATGGAAGGTTCACTGGCCTGTCAATGTGTGTCCCGTTGAGTTTGGAGGGGCACGTGCATGCTTAGGGACTTTCCAGGAGGGGAGTGGAGTCTCCTGAGACCAGACTTAAGTTTTGCTGAGAAAACTGGAACACACTGCCTTGCAAGCCAGGTGTCCTCACTTTTTGTTCCTAAATCTTCCCTACAGTCTTGATTATGGCTCCTGCCTGTCCCAAGTGGGAGGGAGGGCAGGGAGAATTCTGGGCTAGTGTGTGGGGCAGGATCCCTGGGTGGCTCGAGCTGTGACTACTGGGAAATTGCAAGAGGGAGGTGGCCACAGAGTCCAATACCCTTTTTCCAAACATGGAAATTCGACCTTTTACAGAGCATGGGACCTCTGCGTAGATTTTATTTCAGGTGATGACACTCCCCTGAGAGATACATTCCCTCTTGCTGTATCAGATCATGGCTTCAGGCCTCAGGAGGACTCAGGCTGGTTCTTGATAGCAGATTATATCAGTCAGCAACCTTCTAGCTTCCGCAGGGCCTGGAGTTCCCGAGTAGCTAGTGTCTGAGTGGTGTATGCTGGAGTGGAAGAGATTGCTCAGTTTTCCTGGGTATCTTCCCTTCAAACTCAACAGCACTGTTTCTGGGGGCAGGGAAAGGAGAGGTATTGGGCAGTACTCTCCAGGACAATAGTCAAGGATATGAGTGGTTTTTTGTTCCCAGAACTGGATGCATTTTTGTGGACAGTGATTCATCACTGAAAATGCTAGTAATAGAACCACAGTATGTCTGTGCATTTTACAAGGCACTGGGACATAGGTTTGTCTGACTGGTCCTCACACAACCCTGAAAGTGGCAAAAACGAGGTATTTAGAGCCTGTTCCCAAGATGAAAATGCTAGAGTCAAGTGGGTTCTGAGACTGAAGCACAGGAACAGCCCCTTAAAGGTGACAGAGCTAGAATCTCGTGGTTCGGACCCCCCTCTCTCCCATGAGGGCGTTCTGCCTCAGCCTGTCAGAGGTAAGAGTAAGAAGCATATGTGGACATCCAGGACAGTTTTGGAGAGTGAACACAATCTGGGAAATCTTAGCTGGGATCATAGACATCGTATTTCCCCCTGTGGTGATTAGTTTTTGTGAGGGCTGGTAGCAGAGTTTGGCTAAGTGGGAAGCTTTATTTTGAATGATACTATGAATCCCAGGGCATCAAAATGGTCTCCTTTATTGTTACACTTGGTTGGGGAAATAAGTGATAAACTTACAAACGTGAAGTGACAACAGAAGGCAGCATATGATTCATGTCTGAGTATGACAGACACACCGGCCAGGACTACAGAAATATCAGAAGTGGTAAGAGCTGCATGTACTGATCTACCAGAACTTCCCGGAGAGAAGCGTGGCAGGACAGGGAGTTGAGACCAGGTCCGATGGCTCTAGGCAAGTGAGGATGGCCATCTGAAGGTGGGGACCCACAGCAGGGGCTGTGGGCCCGAGAAAATAGTTATAAAGAAAGATGAGAACTAGGACAAAGAAGAAAGGAGAGGATGGACAGACAACCACGGAAGAGTCAGTGAAGATAGCATAGGGAGAGGAAGAGTCAGGAACAAACAGGATGAGCTGGGGCCTGGAGGGCGGCCTGGTCATCGCTTATCCCTTGTGGCTGAGGTGTTAGCCAGCGAGAACTTTAGATTTGACCCTTTGCAGGGACTCCCTCTCCTCTGCCCTTTCACGGATGTTTATGGGGTGTCTGTTCCATGTCAGACTCTGTTAGAGCCAGCACAGTGACATGAATAAATGAAAGCAAGTGTTTATGAAATGGTGGTGAGTTTGGCATTAGACAGACCTGGGCTTCCGTACCATGCTTCCTCTTCAGTTTTCCTGCACCTCCTGTGCACAGAAATGAAAAGGTCATATTACTGTGTCTGGTAGAGCCCTGTTTCTGGGCTCTCTAGCCCCAGCTGCTTGGTGGGTGGCTCGTATCCCCTTTTCTTAACTTCTCCATCCTTCTTCACAGCCTTGGTTTTAGACTTCTTTTCCCTGGGCCCATGCTTAGATGCAGGAGAATGAGAAATCATTGTTTCATGGGAGGGGTGTCAAATATTTTAACTCTTTACAAATAGGTTTATTATTATTTTTTATTGATCATTTTATTATTAACATATTTATGTATGTATATACATAAATGTATTACATTACTGCATTTCCTGAGCTTCTTCCTTCCCTTTATCACCCGTGAACCTTCATCTTCATCTCTTGAGCTCCTCCCTTCCCTGATTTCTCCCTTCCCCTCTCCCTCCCTAGCTGCTTGCCCCAGTTCTGTTGTTAGCTTATTTTGACTTTTTCTTGGCCTTTTGTTTGTTATTCCTATATGTAATCTATAGGTAAGACCATATGGTTTCTGTCTTTTTATTTCTGCTAATATGATTCCCTCTAGGTCCATCCATATTATCACAAATGTGTCATATTTGTTGGTTTTGATTGCAGAATAATATTCCATTGTATAAATATACCACATCTTTTCAGCCATTCATCAGTTTTGGGGCATTTGGGTTGTTTCCATATCCTGGTTATTGTAAATGGTGCTGCAGTACAGATGTCTTTTTGAATTAGTATTTTGGTGTCCGAGTACAGATGTCTTTTTGAATTAGTGTTTTGGTGTCCTTTGTCTAGATTCCCAGAAGTGGGATTGCTGGATCGAAAAGTAGTTCCATTTTCAGTAGTTTGAGGATCTTTTACACAGCTTTCCATAGTGGCTGAACCAGTTTGCTTTCCTACCAGCAGTGTAAAAGTGTTATTTTCTCTCCACATCCATGCCAACAATTGTTGTTGCCTATTTTTTTGATATGAGCATTTCTTACTGGTTACAAAGAAACTTATATCCATATAATTCACTTATATTTTCTGTGTGCCATCCTATGAGCATTAATACCTGTTCAGTTCTGGTAAAACCAGAGGATACAGGCTCATTTCAGCTACCTGAAGGATTCCCTAGGGAGCCAGACATCATGCCCCTCCCTCCCCACCCTAATCCCTGGCAATCTGCTCTCATTCCCTGTACTTTTGCTTTATTCCAATATGCCTTATAGAGAGACTGGTTTCTTTCATGCTGCATAATCCCCTTGAGATCTATCTAAGTTGTGGGCGTCAGCATTTATTTCTTTTTAATATAGTGATATTTCATTGTATGGATATACCACAGTTTGCTTATCCATTCACTTATTGAAAGACAGATGAGTTGTTTCCAATTTTTGGTGATGACAGATGAAACAGCTGTAAACATTTGTTATGGAGACTGTTCTCCTAGCCACTATGTAATACCTACTCTAGCTCTAGAAACATCTATGTAGAGTTTTAGTATGAACATAAGTTTTTCATTTTTCTAGGGTAAATACCTACAAGTGGGATTGCTTTTTTGGTAGAGAATTACCTGGCTCTCTCTTGAGCAGGACTGTCAGAAGTTTTTACTTCTTAGGCAATTGCCCTTTGTCAGAAAATTTATTATAAAATCTTTGGACTTCAGAATAAAAGTATCTTTTTAATTTACTGCTGCAGAAAGGACTATTCATAAAAAAATTTAAAAATGTAGTTTATTTGACCACTCTTGATTCTTAAGTCTTTGGATCCCTGATTGAATTGTGAGGAAAAGCAACTGACCCACCCCAAAATCTGACATCACCCAATACTCACCCCATTACCTCATTCCACAACTTTGCAAGGGACAGTGCTGTGACAGAACTGTGTGGGAATCATTTCTCAAACTCCACTGAGCACAGATCACCAGATATTGCATGAGTTGTCAAAATATCATAAATAAGTGAGGCCACTGGTAGCACTGGGGAATGTGCATATGAAAAATGCCCTTTGCATATGAAAAAATGTTCAACATCACTAGTAATCAGGGAAATGCAAATCAAAGCCATAATGAAATACCATCTTACACCAGTAAGAATGGCCCATATCAAAATAAACAGGCAACAACAAGTGCTGTCATGGATGTGAAGAGGAAGGAACACTTTTAACCTGCTACTGGGAATGCACTCTGGTCCAACCACTATGGAAGCTGTTTGGAGGACCGTCAAACTACTGAAAATGGAACTACCATTCAATCCAGCAATTGCACTTCTGGGACTCTACCCAAAGGACACCAAAACACTAATTCAAAAAGATACCTGTATGAGGAAAAATAAATTTATATAGGGAAAACAAACAAACAAACAAATGGGTAGGAAAAATTAAAAACTGTCAGAGGAACTGAAGCATAGAGCAAGAGAGGGAGAGGGAGGTAAAATCAGGGGCGGGTTGGGCACAAGAGATTAGATGGCTCATGTGTGATAAGGTGGTAGGAGAACCTTGGGGTAGACAATGATGCAAATATATATATATATATGCAATCAATTAAAAATATTAGAAAAGAAATTTTAAATTAAAAAAAAGGCACCTGTACTTGGATGTGTATTGCAGCACTATTTACAATAGCAGGATATAGAAACACCCAAATACCCACAAACAGACAAATGGATCAGAAAGCTGTGGTATATATATATATATATATATATATATATATATATACAATGGAATATTATTCACCATTCAAAAAGACAAACATGTCTTTGCAGCAGAATGAATGGAGCTCATGCTAGCAGAAATAAGCCAGGAAGAAAAAGAGAAACACTGGATGATCCCACTTATATATGCGATAGGGAAAACAAACAGAAAAGAAAAATTTAAAGCTGTCAGCAGAACTGAAGCATAGAGCAAGAGAGGGGAGAGGGGTATAAAATTAGGGGTGGGATGGGCAAAAAAGATAAGGGTTCATGGGTGACAAGGTGGTGGAAGAACCTTGGGGTTGACAATGATGTAAAATAAAAAAAAAAAAGAAAAAAAGAAATATGCCCTTTGATCACTGCATGTAGAGATGCAGTGAGTAGGAATGGAGGTGATGTGGTTCTCTCTCTGTGGAATCTTGGCACACAGGCCTGTAGTGCAAGAGGTGGTATGGGAACAATGAGAGGGGTGAGATACTTAAGTACAGAGGCTGGAACAGAAAAGGGCCAGTTCTGCATGAGTTTTGCGATCTCTTCATGAAGGGAGAGCAGTATCCACAAGCTGTGCAGGCCTCTGGGCAGCGGGAGACCTGTTTTTCATAGGGACTTCTTGAAGGTTCCATTGTGCTTGGTTGAAAGAAGATCCCAGCCAGGGGAACTGCTGAAACGCAGGAGTGTGGCCTCCCTTTTAGCTCCCTTTGGGTTCTGTGGGATTACCTGTGAATATTACTTTGCTTAACCTTTTATAGTATGTAAATTAGGTCAAGGGTAGGGTCCAAGTAGGGGGAATGTGCATCATTTTCCAAGTACCTTTAAAACTGAGGATTGTCAAACTCTGCATGCCCTAGGAGCACACAGGGCTACAAGTTAAAAGTTTAGTCAGACCTGACCTAGGCAGTGTTTCTTCAGCTCCTCAGACCTGTGGATTCTTGTTCTTTGTCTGGTTCTCTGTGGTACCCATAGATATCAATGAAGAAGAGTTTGGGCCTGTTTTTCAGAGTTCTTGGGCCATGTTAGTGACAAACTGATCTGATATCCTAGCTATAGGTATCATTTTTCCTGAAATGAAAAATACACTCAGTTCCAGATAGCCAAGTCACAGTGAATTTTTGAATGTTACTGCTGTGTAGGCTGGGGACTAAGATTATTCAAAAATTTGGGATTGGTTTATTTTCAGTTGAGTTTCAAGAAACTCTTTGCTTTGTGTCAAGGATTTTATAAAACTTGTCCTAATTTCTTAGCTGCCTCCCCGAGAAGCCTACCCCTTCCCTCACTACTCCCTCTCCCCTTTGCTCTCCTTGGGACCTCTGTACTCCAGATTCTGGCACCTGTGACCAAAATCTTTGCCCTCTGATATGTTAACCTAGTGTTGAGCCTCTTGTATCTCACATTCACCCAAATGCACTGAAGCTTTCATCAGGTTCCCCTACAGATGCACATGGGGACTCATGTAGATGGGGATTAGGTTGGGGCTGGGAGTATCTGAGATTCTGGAGCATCCTGAAATTTTGAACTTTGCTTGTAACTTTCGAGTTTGTAAACAGACCTTTGGTTAAAGACTCAGCTCACATCAGCAAGGAGGAAGGATATAGGTAAAAGCTCAGAACCTGTCTGTGCTAATGCATGCACCTCATCAGTTCCTGCCTTGCATCTGGCCTGGAGAGGGTCTCCTCACGCCTTCTGCCCTGTCCTGTCCTACAAATATCAGCAGTGTAAAATCCAGCAAGTCCCCCATCACTCCTGCTGTTACCCTAACTTTTGGAAACATGATTTTGGCTTCCTTATTTGGAGTGTGTGTTCCCCATCTCCTTGGTAAGGCACAGCCTCCCTCCCCCCATGTTGTGACCTGCCAAACCCAGATGTGGCAGCTCTGCCTGCTGTGGCTGTACACACTGGCTCTCAGTGACACAGCCATGAGTAAGACAAGAGCTAATCCCAAGCTGAGGAGCCGGAAGGGAATAAAGGGGCCGCGACCCAGGCTGAGGTTTCTTTGTGTCTCAGGCTCTAGTGTCTTTAAGCCTCTTTTCTTCCCTCACTCTCTTGGAGAGCCTTTCATTTGAGAAAAGTTCCTTGGTGCTGGCTTCGGCAACTTACATACTAAAGTGAGAACGTTACAGAGAAGATTAGCATTGCCCATACTAGTGTCATGTGCGAGAGCCTGAAACCTCTGGGTTAACAAAAAACTCCCTGGCCTGCCTGGATCTTGGAGCAGAACGCTGAAAGCCATTAAATTAGCATATGCAGTCCTGCAAAGTCTAAACAGTTTAAATCTCATTCTTCCTGGCAGGGTTTGTCTGGGACCTAGAATCCCTTAAGCAGGAAGAATCGCAAGGGGCAGGAAGTTGGGCCTGCTGCATACCCAGGCCACATATGGCTTCTTCCTGGAGTGTGGGAGATGACAGAGTGCTTCTAGCAGGCTCTGCCACACCTGAGTTGCTTGCTGGCAAAAAACCAGGGTGGCCCTAATTCTGCAAATGAGTCACTGAGACTAAAATGCCATCTGGTGGGAGAGGGTCAGTTCCTAGGACTTATGAAACTGCATAATTCCATGGTGTGTTTTCGTCATAGGGGGCGGTCATTGTGGACTGAAAGGCATTAGGTCATTCATATTTGACTTGTTTGCACATGACTCAGAGTAATCTTTGAATTGAAGTCTGCCGATACGGCAGATAGGGCCCCATCTCAAAGTCCCTTCATTCTGCAGCATGGTTCCATTTTATATTGTGGGTTTCACTTAAGAAATTGAATTCCCTTTCCCTACTTATGAAACAACTGACATGCATCATTGCATAAGTGTGAGATGTAGAGCATGATGGTGATTTACATGTATTGTGAAATGATGACCAGACTATGTTCAGATTGCATCCGTTTTCTCATAGATAGAATGAAAAAGGGAAGAAGAAAGGAAAAAGATTTTCTTCCTATGATGAGAACTCTTAGGATTTACTCTCTCAACAACTTTCCTATATATCCTAGAGCAGGCTTCACTTTTCAGGTTAGGGAAGTGTTTATTCTTCTGGGATCAATAACTGGTTATATCTTGAGAAACAGTATGATTTCCTCAAAGCTCATTGCTCATGAACCTGGATGATTAGCTGTCTTAGTCACCTAGCCACATTTTTATTGAGCTCCTGTTAGTTCCAAGCTCTGCTTTAAGCTCTGGAGAAACAGTGAACAAAACAGGTAAAAATCTCACTTGGTGGCAGCCTAGGAAGTGGCTGGGACCAGGGATTGCGGTTCTAGTCCCATTGGTGGCACGTAGCGAGACCTGGTTCCAAAAAAATATGGCTAGGTGTGGTGGTTCACGCCTGTAATCCCAGCTACCTGGGAATCTGAGGCTGGGGATTGCTTGAGTCCATGGTACCCCGGGCAACGTGAGCCTGCAGTGTCACAGGCAAAAATAGTGAGACCTAGTCTCAAAAAAAATATATTATCTCACTGTGTCTAGAGTTCATATTCTAGTGGGAGACATGTGGTGAATTTTTGGCATCGGTTTATAAGGAGATCCAGAAGTCTTTCTATCTGCAGATATTCTTAATAAGTCCCTAGAGATGTCTCCCCAACACTTAGATTTGTTCTGTGCCACTGTGCTTTCTGGCGACAGTGGGTGTCTCCAGGAGCCAGTAGGAAGTGATGTTAATCTGTTTATGGAGATGGAGCCTGACCTGAGCACTGCTGTGCTGGTTCATAGTGCTTCCAGCTGTGAACTGGTCACAGCACCGCCACCAATAGGAAGGTCATCCATTGGTGGTGGTGCTCCTCAACAGCTCTGTGCAGGGGTCTGAAGAGGCCAGTGGAAGATGGAGGGACCCAGATCTTTTCAGGATACAGCTTAACCTTCAACGCTTCTGGAGAATGGGACTTTGGGGTAATATCTTTGTCTTTTTTCTCCTGGGTTAAGGCTTTCTGAGAATGGATCAGCTGCTGATCTTTATTACTATGTATTGCGCTTTTGGAACACATAGATGTTACTTCTCTCTTAGCTGATGCCAGTCACTGGACCAAGAGTAGGGTATGTGAGGACAAGGAAGCAGCAAATGCCCTTTTGGGGAATTGCTTCATGGCCAGGGCTGGTGACACTCCATGCAAGATTTTGTAGCTGCTGGAACACCACAGTGTGTGTGCAGGGAAGCAGTTTCCCATCCACAGAAGGGGGGGTTGTTTTCTATTGTCTGTTTCCTGGGCTGACTCTGCTGTTTCCCCATCAGCCATGAGGAAGGGCATGGAGCTGCTGTGTGTACCTGATGCCTCCTCTGGCCAGAGTGTAGAGCCCCTTGCACCTGCACCCTAACTCATGACTACCTTTGAATGTGAATCTGTCAACTTTTTGGGTGTGAGATTGTGTGGTTGGTAAAGGGGACCCAGTCTGAGTGTGACTCCTTCCACTTCCTTCTTGCTGAGGAATGGGGTGCCAGGCCATGGAGGGGGAACAGCTGGGTGGAGTCTTCTTGGATGGTGGCAGAAATTGGGGTGCAGGGCAGATTGTTATCAGATGCCAGGGTCCTAAGTACAGGTATGAGGATAGATGGCAGAATTGAATGTCTCCACCTTGGAAGGCGAAAGAGCAGTGGATGGCTGAGAAATGCCTACCTTTTACCCTGCCATCTTGGTATCCTGGGCTAGGAGAACACATTGCTTCCCTGTGGGGAATCTCCAAGAAGGCAGTGCATTATGCCCATTTTTTTCACTGCTGAACTCCAGGTCAGCCAGGTGGCCAGGTGGGCACAAAAAAAGGGATAAGATGGAGCCTTATACCAGTAGGAGCTGACATGTTCCAGAGCCTCTGGACCAAAAGGAGAGGGGTTGGCGGCAGCCATATTGAGTTGGAGCTGAGGGGGAGGGGTCAGGTGGCCATGCGCACTTTTGTTATTGCTCCTCACCACCACTCAGCCTCTGTGACCTGTCTCAGTGTCCCTTCTGTTCAGTCTCGTCCCTTCCCATTCTCCTCCTCATGACTTAGAAACCTCACTGCTTAGCTCCTTATATCTCTTGATTGCTTGCCCTTGCTTCTGTCTTCCCACAAATGTGTCCTCCACCCCTGCTTCTGATCCCTTCTACCTAGTCATCCTCATCTACTTAAAAGGGTGGCTCTGGCAGGAACCGATGATTATTGCTGCCTGATCTTATCCATGCTTATTGCTGCCTGATAAGTGTTAGTTGTGGTTGCAGCCCTCTGGGATGTTCCATTAGTTTTCTGTCCCATGCAATATAATACTTCAAAGCTCAGATAAGCTTCCCATCTCTTAGCTTCAGCTTCTGCATCTGTCATATGTGAACAGTAAGGGCTTCCTCAGAGGGTGGCATTGAACTTTAAATGAATTACATCTGAAAAACATTAAGCTCAGTGCTTGAGTCACTCAGAATGGGAGATGAGCCGGCCATGGTGGCTCGTGCCTGTAAGCTTCAGCCTATGTAGAAGCGGCCGGGGCTAGGGATCGCCGTTCGAGTCCCGCCTGGGGCCCCGTAACGAGACCTAGTTCCAAAAAAATAGCTGGGCGTGGTGGCACACGCCTGTAATCCCAGCTACCTGGGAAGCTGAGGCTGGGGATTGCTTGAGTTTGTGGTACCCCAGGCAACGAGAGCCTGTGGTTCCATGGGCAAAAATAGCGAGACCTACGCTCAAAAAAAAAAACAAACAAACAAACAAAAAAAACCACCAAAACCAAAAACAAAATTAAAAAAAAAAAACAAAAACAGAATGGGAGATGATCTGTTGCTGCCTCTGGGTTGGAACTCCCCAATGGGTCCTTTTCCCTGTGAAAGCTTCTGGAGGTAGCCAGGGGTGGCACTAAGAAAGAGGTAGGATTATCAAGAAGAGAGGAATTTGGGTGGGTGGGAAAGAGGTAGGTTAGAGACTTGAGGACAGGGATGTGAGATGATCAGAGGTCAATTTTTGATGGGTGGTTAGGGGGTAGGATGGAAAGGGGTGCTGAGATGCCAGACTGAGTTTTCTGGACTTTGTAGGCAGGATTTGGTTTGTTAGTGAGCCTTCATTAACAGCAGTTGTGGGGTTCAGTTCCAAGACTTTTCAAGCAAAATGAAAAATGCATGGTCAGAATGAAAAATGATGGTCAAATATGGTAGAAAGATCCAGAGAGGTATTAGGATATATCTGCAAGTTATTGATAATCTAGACCAGTAATTGTGAACTTGTGACATATAGGTTATAATGGAGGGGTACAAGTATTTGGGAAGAAATAATTTTGGCACTCTTAAATACTCCCCTGAAGGGAGCTGCCATGGATCTCCCTTCATTTTGGGAGGGCACATTCCTGGGTGGAGGGTCGGGGGCTCTGAACTGCCTAGGTGGTGGGAACCAGGGAGCCAGCACTGAGACTCTGAGACTAGGGTCAAGGCTTCTCTTGCATTCACCTAACCTTAAGGAAATGTGGGAGAGGCTACTAGAATTGGTGGCTTGAGGCCCATCCTGATGTGCTTGGAGCTGTGACTGCCACTAAAGCCTCTTTATCTGCAACCTTGTCTCACACATAATCCTATTCCGTCTATTTTTTTTTAAGTGTCCTCTTTGCCATGGTATTAAGTGGAAGAAATGCTGGTGTGCCCAATATCTGGACTTGCTGTTCTAAATTTTCCTTATCATTGGCTGCTCCTGCTTTGCCAACTCCTCACCTTTTTGGCCTGGACGAATGGTGCCCATGAGAGACTGTTGAACTGAGTTGAGAGCAGAAAGATGGTCTGGTTAGAGGTGCTTTACCTTGGATTTGTGGCCAAAGGACCATGTAACTTGATATTCTTAATTTGATAGCCATGGACTCCATCCCTGGAATTCAGCCTGTTCCCTGACACATTGTTCCACCAACATTTATTACGCCTCTGCAGGGTTCCTCTTTTATATAGCCATATTAATCCATAGGGGAAGTCTCAGGCAGTAGACATGGGGAAGCTGGTTCTGGGACACTGTGTCCTAGTATATTCTCCAGACTGTGTGTACATCAGCAAAGGAAGGTTTGGTTTCTGGCAGCTGTGCCCTCTCTCTGGGTCACTCTGACTGAGCTATGCAGTACACACCACAGATGGGGGCTACTGCCTTCTTGGAAACTGCTCTGCTGACCTTGAGTGGAAGGAGCCATCTGCTTGCTTTCCTTCCCAGTAAAGAAATCTCCATTTTTTATTTTTTGGGTTCCCTTTCCCTTTTGATTGTAAGAATTTGTTTGAATTCCTTCTCTCTCTGGAGAGGAGGAATGCTTGTCAGATAGGGTGCTGCTGTCACCCATCTTTGTTTCTCCTGTGGGGGTTACCACTGCCTCCCCCAACACTCTTGCAGTCCTTTCTTTTCTTGGCTTTACAATTATAGTATTATTATTATTTTTGATGAGTTCTCTGTCCTCATTCTAGTTTTCTAATATGTGTTTTGGAAAGTGACCTGAGTGTCAGTTCCATCTCAAATTTAATTCCTCATGGGGCAGCCTAGCTTCTGAGGCAGCCCCCCGTCCCAAGTTTATTGATGTAAGCATCAGAGAATGAGAGACTGAAAGGCTGAGCAGAATTGTAAACAGGTGCATGAGACCAAGGAGATAAAAACGAAGGTTCAGGTTTTCCACAGGTGGAGAAATTCTGGAAATACCCTCAAGCTTTGTTGGAAACCTTGAAGAGCTATGTCCAGGAGAAGTGACTTACTAAAATAGTCCATGTTATAAAGAATGAAAGCTACCCTCAAATTTGTTGACCAGAAATAGACCAAGTTTATAAAGACTGAAACCAAGCCTCAAATCCGCTCAACCTCTGACTGGATTAAAAGACTAGTTCTGATCTAGTTGCTGGTAGGCAAGTTAAAGAAAATTAGAAATTCATTTCTTTGATTTTGTATGTATAGCTCCAGATAAAATCCCAGTAGGTTTTACCTTTTGTAGAAATGGACAAAATGATTTAAAAATTTATGTAAAAATACAGAAGACCAAAAATGGTCAAGAGATTCTTGAAAAGAGCAAAGTTAGAGAATATAAACTAGCATACTACATAAATAAGAAGAGATAGGCAATCTAGTAGAAGAAACATCAATGGACTTCAATAGGCACTCCAAGGTGCTATCCAAATGCAGGATAAGATCATACAGATTATATTGATATCAAAAATAAATGGTTAAAATTTAAAATCTTGGTAACACTAAGGATTGGAAATGTGGAAAAAGAACATCACTAACCCACTTAAAAAACTCTTCGGTAGCTATTTCTATGTTCTGTGATCTAACAAGTCTATAAATAAAGATCCAGTAGGTATGTATACATTTATGATCTAAAAAACTGTTTAAAATGTTCACAGTGGCAATCTGTGATAGCAAAACCCTGAAAGAATGCAATGTTCATTGACAGTGGAATGGATAATTATATTAAAATATATTTATATAAATGAATACTATACAGCACTGAAAATGCATGCACTGTTACATCTATGTAACAACATGAATGAGTCTCACTGACATAGGTGAATAAAAGAAGCTAGACATAGGAGAGTACCTATGGTAATTTAGATTTTAGGGGGAAACTAGTTTATGATTTTGTAAGTTACGATAGCTGCTACCTTGGGTGAAATGGATTTAATGACAGGCTAGGGCCTCAGTGGTACCAGTGGTCTGTTTTGCTATCTAGTTACATAAGTGTTTACTATTAAAATTCATTCATTTGGATACTTTTTCTAAATGCTATATATTTAAATAATAAAAAATTACTTAAACAGAGGATGGAGACAGTTGGGTTTGCCATTGGGGAATTGGTTATCTAGAATAGAGGGAGGTGGTGGTGATAAAAGCCCATGTTTTTTAGATACTCACATTTCAAGATCGTCTGGTGGCAACTTTATCCTCGTTCCTGAATACAGTGAATGCTTTAGCATGGTGGCCTCGGAGGCACCCACAGACCAGGAAGCAGTGAAATGGCCATTTCTGGGGCTCTTTCTCTCCCTTAGCACCATTCAAGCTCCTTTGTTTCCACTTGATCTATAACAGATGATGCTGGCAGCATGCAGAGAGAGGAGGGTAAAGACCAAAGGCTCCCTTTCCTCTCTTTTCTCTGGACACTGCTGTGCAGAGTCAGAATTCTTGCTAGGGAACCCACACCCACAGAGGAGAAGACAGAAGAACATTTATTGCTAAAAAGGACAGATGTAAATTAGTATTTTGTAGACAGAGACACAAATGCTAAGACTTCAGAATGTAGTAGAACTTAAACCCAGTGGACAGTCAAGAGGACTTCCTTGAAAATGCAAGAATTCCATTTGCAGAAACTGAATGAAAAGATGTTTCAAACACTTTATTCAGGAATTGTTATGGGCTGAATGTTCATGTCCCCCTACATTCATGTGTTGAGGGTATACCCTCCAATAATGATGCTTAGACACTTGGGAGGTGATTAGATTTATTTTTTTTAATTTATCTTGTTAATTGCACATATATATGTGCGTGTATGTATGTGTGTATATAAATATGTACGGGATAGTCTCATTTATATGAGGGATACAGGGAAAACAAATAGACAAGAATAATTTAAAACTGCCAACAGACTTGAAGCACAGAGCAAGAGAGGGGGAGGAAAGTAAAATTGGGGGGGGGAGGGCACAAGAGATAAAGATGGTTCACATGTGACAAGGTGATGGGAGAACCTCGAGGTAATTAGATTTAGATGAAGTCACAGGGGTGGGTCCCCATGGGAGTAGCATCCTTAGGCCAGGAGGTGCAAGAGCACCCTCTCCCCACTAAGGAAAGGCCAGGTGAGCTCCCTGCAGGAAGGTGGCTTGTCTACAGACCTTGCCATAACCCAAATCTGCTGACATATTGAACTTGAACTTTCTCTCCAACTTGGACTTCCTCTTCCTTCCTCTCCAAACAATAGAAATAGCTATCGTTTAAGTCACCTTGTCTTTCCTATTTTGTTTTAGCAGCCAGAGATGCTGAAGACAAGGAGATGAGCATTCACGCAGCGGCAGTGATCCCTGAGAGTTGGGTTCTGTTGTCTCTTCCCTGTGCAAGCGTTGGGGGATTCAGTCAGGGCCCATCTTGGTAATGGGAAAGTCAAAGAAAGAAACAAAAACCCTTGGAGTCTACGGGAAATGAAAGACTCAAATACCCATGCGAGTGCCATGATGAGGGTGACTCCTAAGTTAGAGTTTACCTTTAAATTTGACTCGTTTTTGGTCTAACCAAACTTAGTTAAAAACCTTATTTACTCCTTTCTCTCCAAAATTGTCGTAAAAGAATTGACTATTGACTCATAGTTAATGTTGTTTCTTAGGTATACGTTGGAGTTGAACATTTTCTTTGATTTTATGGACCATATGTTTAAAGGTATGGAATTTTTTCCACATATTTTACACTCATGAAAGTAGTTCAAGTTGCTATATTGATTGAGAAAGTAACATGGAGTTACTGGGTTTGAGAAAAGGTCCTTAGGCTTTTCACTTTTTCATTAACTTAGGACACAGAGACTTTGTGGGAACAGGTTGGAACTCCCTTTGGCTGCTTCTGCTATTGCTTAGCTATGTGTCCTGAGATTTCTCTCCTTCGCTGTGACCAGCTATCTGCTAAGCCGCCAAAAATAGGCACAAAATCAGTTGCTTTTCATGTGGTATCTCCACAAAGTGTGTCATGAGATTTATTTGAATTTGGAGACTTTTCCTGCTAATTTGGGAAGCAGTTGAGAGGACTGATGCTTCATGGGAGAGATTGACAGGATTTTTCTATAAAGGGCCAGATAATATTCTGTTTTGTGGGCCAGCCAATCTCTGTTATAACTGCTTAGCATTTCTGTTGTAGCACACACCATGGCATCTTTAAACAAATGTGTCCATCTCTAATTCAATTCCAATGAATTTTTTTTAAAAAGAGAAACAGGTGATGGGGGTGGACTTGTTTATCAGGCTTCAGTTTGAGGACAGACATCTGCTTTATTCCATGCTGTCTTCTGTTTGCTTTAAGTCCATCATTGCATGTTCCTGCTTTTCTTAATGGCATCACTGTTATTTTGGAAGCCTCTACTTGATCTGCTCAGTTGTCCAAAGTCACACATTCTACTAATGTTTGAGTAACTGTCATATGCTGGGTATTGGGGGTCAGATGGTGACAAGAACAAAGTCCCTGATCTTGTGGAACGGACATTCTTGTGGGGAGACAGATAGATGTATGTCAAGTGGTGAAGGGTGAGAAGAATAGGGCAAGGGGATGGAGAGCTGAGCTGCTATTTTATATGGGACAATGAAGAACATTGAAAAGGTGATATTTGAGCAAGGCATAGAGAAAAGAAGGGACTGCATTGCTGGGCTATTTTGGGGGAGAGTGTTCCTGGCAGAGAGGAGAGCAAGTGCAAAGGCCCTAAAGGCTGGAGAGTGCTTGGCATATTTGAGGGATAGTCAGGAATTCAGAGTGGCTATAGCGCAGTGGTGAAGGGAAGAGTGATGGGGGGTGCTAATAGAGAAGAGGCAGCTCATGTAGGGATTGTAGGGCACTGCTGAACTTTACAGTGGGCAGTCATGGGGGGGGGGTGTTCCAGCAGTAGAGTGTTGTGATCTGACTCCTGCTACAAAGGGACCTTTGACTGCTGGGTGAAGAGAGTCTGTTGGGTGAGTAGGGGTGGATGCCTGCAGACTCATTAGGAGGATGATGGTGGGAGAAGCCTAGAGAGTCTGAATATATTATGAAGTTCAGAGCCAAATGCTTTCACAGTGGATTGTATTAGGATGTGGGGGAAGGGTCAAGGCTGACTCTGACTAGTGCAACTCGAAGGACATCTCTGCTGAGATGGGAGGAGTATGGAAGAACAGGTCTGTGGATGAGATGAGGAGCTCAGTTTGAATGGGTTAAGTTGAGGCTATCAGTTGGAAATCCAAAATGCTGGTGTCAAGTAGACAGTGGATTTCTTAAATTCCAGTTTAATTTAGGACTAGCTAGTAGTCAGTCAGCAGGGGGTGGGCATTTCTAAGGTCAGGGGCTGATTGGGATTATCAGGGAGTGACTGTAAAGTGAGGGTGGGCCAGGTCAAAGGCTATTGCCCTCTTGTGTTTCCATCCTCCTACCTCTGCTGATTCCACATCTCAAGGCCCTTTCTGCCAAATACTTCTGTAGCTTCCTTCCCAATTTATTACACATAGAACTGCAAAGAGGTTCCTGGAACTCAGCACCAGATCTGCCCCCCTTTAACTGAAACTTCAGATCTGCCTTCATAGCCTGTAGATGAGTTACTTGGTGTCACTGCCCTAGTCTGTCCTTCCATCCCCTCTCATGTCCCACCTTCACCTGTACCCTGCTATAAGCAAAGGGAAGTTCTCTGGCTCTCTTCACCTGTGCTGAGTCTCCATGAGTCTTCCCACCTGGAAGAACTACTTCCTTGCCCAATATGATGTAATAGTTATGCCACCACTATGCTAGTGATGTGGAAGGATTCTGGAGAGATGTAAATCATTGCAGTGTGAAGTCTTTTAAGAATATTCCCTCGTGATGATGAAGAGTGGGAGAGGTGATCCGAGAACTGTGGTGGCTTTTTGCAGTTTGGGACATGGGACAGGGCTGTTCAGTAATTGGATCAAGCTAGGGTGATGTAGAAAGAGGGTATAAGGTAAGTGAATTGGTCTGGCTTTTTCCTCCATTAGCCTGTGTAAGAGGCACCTGTGGTATTGCATCATCCCCATGATTTTGCAGTGTGTGTGTCTGTGTGAGTATGCACATCTGGACCTAGGAGAGAGGGGATAGACAGAGAAAGCAAGAACATGAGATAGAGAGCACAAGAAAATGCCAGAGAGAGACCAGAGAAAGAGCATGAAGATTCTTGGGGGGCGGGATTGGTGGGGGTTTCCTGCCTCCCAGTGCCCCCAGACCCTCATTCCTGGCTTATCCTGGTGTGTCTGTGTGACTGCTAGAACCAATAAAGAACCTATGCAGATTGGTGAACCTGATGCTTGCAGTACAATTGGTGTCATGATCAGGTTGGTTACACAATTGGTGACAAGGATTGGTTACATTACAGAGGGAGTGGGTGTGTTGAATTTTAGCAGTGAGGGAGAAGAATGGGAGTGAAGAAAGGATGATACAACTCATATTGCTGGGGCCTTGCAGGGTTAATGGGTTCTGGAAAATACTGCAGATGCCTTGGGGGATACATAAGTAAACCCACTGACTGCTTCCCAAAAGGAGAGAAGGGAACTCCAGAGAAGCCACCTGGGATGAAGGAAGGGCAGATTGTTTTCTTCTGTTGTACCAAGTGAAATCAACTGATAATGCCTGTCTGAAGTGCATCCTTGAGGTCGGGTCTTAGAAGAAAGAATGCTGTGACTGACTAGTCATGCCTACTGGGGGGCCAAGTGTTTACCCTTCTGGTTTTGTGAAAGTTTCTGAAGAGAAGGAGAACTACCCTGACGGGAGGAGGCCTCGTCCTTCCTTACACCCGTGAGAATCACGCTGCTTAAGTGAGACACCCGTCAAGTTAGGTCTGGCTTGAAATTAACCAACCTAAGTGCAAGCTAGCCAAATCTATTGGTTAAAAAAGAAGTCATCAGTTTTCTCCTCACGCTTGGGAGGTGACCCTTAACATTGTTGTGGTCTGTGTTTTGTATCACAGAGTGAGTTACACAGAAGCTTCTGAAGAAGTGAAAACACAGCCTCTGAGAGAAAAATATCTGAAGTAGCAGGAGATTTCCTTCACCAAAAGGAAATAGTTTGTGGAAGCATTTTGAGCTTTGTAAAGAGCTCTATAAATGTAAGAACTTATTATTATGCAGTGCTTGAGGAAAGCCAGCTCAGTCATAAAGCTAACAATGACAGAGCACACACCCTAAACTATTCTTTCCTGCTTGAAGTTTCTCCTCTTGGAACTTGAGGAGAATCTCTAAGGATGGGCTTTGTCTGGTCTGGGGAAAGTCCTCGCTGATCGAGGCAGACAGGGTTTAGGGACTGGTGACCTTGAAGGGGGCACCGTTCATTGTTTTGAAGATCAGTTCAACCAGGAGGGATCCAGCCCAAGACTTGATTGCTGTCTCCAGACTTCATATGGGGAGGCCAACTTAGACACTGAAAATGACTGCCTGCTGGGAAGACAACTGTTTATGGGCTCATTTTGTTCCCTTTTGGGAGGCCTCCTTGGGGAAACCCTGTTAAGTCCAGTGGCTCCTAGACATTGGCCGGCCTGGGACTGAGCATGCTCTGAGCTACCTAACCCTGCCCTGCTCTTAAGAGGAGAAATGCCCTCCTCCTTCCTGAGCCTCTTCCCTGCCTTTTTATTCTGATTACATCCAGATCACAAATGCTTCTGGGTACTAATCTCTTTTTAAGGGCTTACTTCTGATTTCCTCCAAATAAATATCTATACTTTCCCTGTTTTCTATTTATTTATTTACTTACTTATTTGTTTGTTTGTTTGTTTATTTATTTTTATAAGATAATAAAATTTATTCTGGTTGACAATTTAGGCCATAGACATGTACATAAAAATTCCATAAAAGGGATCAGTATGTGGGGGGGTGTGAGGGGGGTGGAAGATAGGAGGGAGTGGTCAGGGAGGGAAGGTGGTGGGCGATCCCCAGGTAATACAAAGATGTGAAACACATATATAAACAAATAAATAAATTAAGAAAAAAAAGGAATCAGTACAATTTCTATACTGGGGAGAAACAGCTCTCCTCCTACCTGCCTGGCACTATGCAGATGGCTCTCTTTTTCTTTCTCCATTCCCTAATAACCCTGTCCTTTTTCTTTTTAATTTAATTTAAATTTTTAAAAATTTGCATATATATTTATATTTATATTACATTATTGCATTATTGTGTACCCCGGGGCTTTCCCACTTTGCTAATACCTGTTAACCATCCTAATCTCTTGTGCTCTTCACCTCCCCGGCCTTCTTCACCCTGCTCCTCTCTTGCTCCATTGTTCTGTCCCATTGGTTGTTTTTATTTTTCTTTTTTCTTTTTTTATTTATTTATATATAAATTTCACAACATTGTAATCTCAGGGATTTGCCCCCCCCCTCCTGCCCTCCCCCCCTTTTCCCTCCTGCTCAAAGTTGTCCGCTTTAGTTTGGTGCTTAGCTTGTTTTGACTTTTCCTCAAGGCTTTATTTTTTTCACTATATCCCATATATTAGTGAAACCTTTTGGTTTCTGTCTTTTTCTTTATGGCTTGTTTCTGCTAATATGATTTCTTCTAAATACATCCATGTTGTTATAAAATTGTCAAATTTGTCATTTTTAGTTGATGAGTAATATTTCATCATGTATATATACCACATTTTTTTCATCCAGTTATCTGTTTTGGGGCATTTAGGTTGTTTCCATGACCTTGCAATTATAAATTGTGCTGCAGTAAACATCCGAGCACAGGTGTTCCTTTGTACCCATATTGAGGTCTCTTTTGGGTAGATTTCCAAAAGAGCAATTGCTGGGTCCAATGGTAGTTCCATTTTCATTAACTTGAGGGTCCTTCACACTGCTTTTCATAGTGGTTCCACCAGCAGTGTAGTAGTGTTCCTTTCTCTCCACATCCTTGCCAGCAATTCTTATTGTCTGTTCTTTGGATGTGGGCCATTCTTACTGGTGTAAGGTGGTATCTCATTGCGGTTTTGATTTGCATTTCCCTTATTACTAGCGACGTTGAGCAATTTTTCATGTGCCTGATGACCATTTGTATTTCCTCTTTGGAGAAGTGTCTTTTTAGTTCTTCTCCCATTTTTTGATTGGGCTTTTTGTTTTGCTTTTGTTTAGTTGTGTGAGTTCCTTGTAGATCTTCGTTATTAAACCCTTGTCACTCATGTGGAGGGCAAAGATTTTTTCCCATTCGGTTGGGCATCTTTTAGTTTTTTTCTGTTGTCTCTTTTGCTGTACAAAAGCTTTTCAGTTTGATGTAGTCCCATCTGTTTATGTTTTCCTTCATTTTTTTGCCATCTTTGGATGTTTCCAGAAAGGGATTTCTGAACTGTAGTTCATGGAGAGTTTTGCCCAAGTTTTCCTCTATGTATGTGCTGGTTTCAGGTCTGACCTCTAAGTCTCATTCATTTTGAGTTGATTTTTGTACATGGAGTAAGGGAGTTTTCTTGGTCCATTTTTTTGCATGTCTTAGTCCAGTTTTTCCAGCACCATTTATTGAAGAGACTATCTGTGTTCCAAGGTAACTTTTTCACACCTTTGTCGAAAATTAGTTGACTATATATGTGTGGTTTTATTTCAGGGCACTCAATTCTGTTCCATTGGTCTGACTGTCTGTTTTTGTACCAACCAATACCATGCTGTTTTAATTATTATGGCTTTGTAGTATAGTTTGAAGTTTGGAATTATAATGCCTCCGTTTTCTTTTTTTCTGGTATTTTTATTTTTTCTTATTTGTTTGTTTGTTTTTCCCTATATCCATCATATAAGTGAGACCATTCTGTATTTCTCTTTTTCTTTTTGACTTATTTCTGCTAATATGAATCTTTCTAGTTACATCCATGTTGCTGCGAATGACATGTTTGTCCTCCTTGATTGATACGTATCCTTTCCCTATTTTCTTGTGTAAAAACTGAAAATTATAGAGCTGGCTGTGGTGGCGTGCAGTTTTAATCCCAAGCCTAGGACAGGAGGTTGAGACTGGGAATCTCTTGAGTGTGGGTTCGAGACCTGCCTGGGGCAACATAGCGAGACCTAGTCTCAAAAAATAGCTGGGGGTGGTGGCATGCACCTGTAATTCCAGCTACCTGGGAGGCTGAGGCTGGGGATCGCTTGAGTCCAGGGTACCCTGGGCAATGAGAGTCTGCAGTTCCCTGGCAACATAGCAAGACCTAACCTCAAAAAAAAAAACAAAACAAAACTGTGAAATTATAAACATAGGTACAAATTTTCCCTGGTAGCAGGCTATGAAATACTCTATTAGCATCCCCAAATATTTGAATCAACTGAGAACTTGAGAAACTTCTAGGAGAAGGTTTCAGTCACTGTTCTCTGCTTCTGTATAAACTCCATTGCCAGGGAAGCAGGGTTGACTGTACAAGCCACATTAGAAGTTTGTCTCTCTACTTTATAGGGGAATGCAGTGTTCCTGCGATAAGTGAACAGCACAGGGATTGATGGCCCAGGACCCACTTTCCCTGTGTCAGAGCATCTGTGGATTACTTGTCAGGAGCAGATCTGCTACTTTCATGACCTGGATCCACTCAGGAGTGATTTACTATGAAGAATGATTGAACTAGGATAAAGGAGTAACTTTCAGATATATGAACACGTTCTCTGCTGCCCCAGGACTGAGGGAGGGACTGAGGGAGGACAAACTTGGAAGGGATTCAGAACTTGTTGAAGGAATGGTTGGCTCTGCTGGATTGCTGGATCCAGAACAGTTCATTGGCCGGTCTACAGTTACTGGTCAAATAGGAAGCACATCTCCAGAGTTGGGAAAGGCGGGTGGGAGGACTGGGGAAGCCCCTTGGTGTGGATGAAGGGTGGGAATGGGACAGTGGTATAGGCAGGAGACTTGGAACACAAGTATGTCTTTCTGGAAGCTGTACTATCAAGAGGACCATGGAGACAAACCTGGGGAGGGGAGGCAGCGAATGAACAGAGGGAATCAGGTCCAGAATGGGCAGGAGGACTGTAGGCCTGTGACTATACTGAGGGGGCTTCAGGAGGGGTATGCTTGTGCAGGGCTGTGAGGTGGCTTGGAGGCCACATCTGATGGGTGTGGGACTGGGGTAGAGCCCTACCCTCTGTCCTCATTCCATACTGCCAACCCCGACCCCTTTCAGCTCCTCCCTCCTGCAACATCCCTCTAGCATTCTCTGCTGAGAAAGCTTGGCAGGTTGTTGCTGGAAAGGAGACAAGTCACAAGGAATTCCTTGCCTGTTTGCAGAGCATGTATTGAAAAGTGAAGTTGGAGTTGAGTGGGAAATACATTGATAACTGTTGCTTGGGTCTTCCTTTACTGTAGAGCTGGTGGCCACAGAATATCTGTGAGAATGCGGGGTGCCCCTTTCCTGAGGGCTGCTTAGGACTGCTTAGGACTAGCTCACACAGGGGCTTCACTCCTTCTATGACAACATGGCAGCTCAGCCAAGGCCAGGGTGGAGGAGAACCTGACTTCTTTCACTGGCCTGCTGTGCCATTCCAGGTAGAGGATGTGCATGCCAGGAGCTGAGCAGGCTGTGCTCCTGCCCTGGGGTGTGTTTGTGACTTGACCCACCACAGTGGTTGGCACAACCCTGACAACTCACTCTCCACCTTGCTCTTCAAGTCTGTGGAGGAGCTGAGCACTTGAAATGAGCAGTTTTGAGATCCTTGTCTCGTGGTCCCGGCACACCTTGGGCAGGTCCTGGAAGGAATGTTTCTTTCATTCTTTTAATATCAACTTTATTGAGACAGAATTCACATGTTGTACAATGCACAGGTCCAATTTCATGGTTTCTAGTAAATCCACAGAGGATGCATCTACGTCCATAATCAGTTTTAGATGCTCTCATTACCCAAGAAGCATCCCTGGACTAGCAAGCAGTCACTCTGTTTTCCTCTAAGTTCTTGTTTAAAGGTAATAAAGCCTGCAGGGTCCCTTCTCATTAACAGAACACTTCATGTGGGTTCACTGGATCACTGAGGTTAAACTCTCTGGAGTAAAACTTTAGTCCAGAAGAAGTTTGATTTGAAAGGCAGGAGCAGGGTGAGAGAGGGGCCAGGAGCTCCTGACTGCAGATGGAGTGCACACTGTGGGGTGCACAGTGTGAGGGGGGAGGGGCTCCCTGTGTCTTGTCCTGTGACTGTTGGTTCTGCACTGCCGCCCTAAGTATCCACATCATTCACTGACACACAATGTCCATTGGTTGGGTGATAATGGAAACTTAGGAAATACTGCCTAAAGCTTTTGAAATAAGAGCTGAATTTGAATCCTGATTCTGCTACTTACGACAACTTCAACTTCCTGCACAATGGAGCTCAATAAACAGTAAAACACTTTATGACTAATAAACAGATTGTAAGAAAAGAAATTAAGCACTCATGGAAGTAACACTATATAATTACTGAAAGTGATAATTCATTGCAACCAGGTTGTAATGAAACAGACACACTCACAGGCAGCGAATGGGAAACAGGTTCTGAGGGCTGCCTGGGGGGAGTACATGTCTCTGTGAACGTGGCTCTGTGCTGTTGGAGGGGCTGTACCCAGTCCTCTGTTAATTTGGAGAGGATGCTGTGCCTGCTGGGATAAGGTGCTGGGATTGGTTTCCGGAGGGTGTAGGCCTTTGATAGCCCTTTGGCTGGGCCCTGGGAAATTCTGACCTAGTCTACCTGAAGTGGGGCTCTTGCATACTGATTTTTCAATATCAGCACTCCATCCCCTGCAGTGTGGTTTTAAATGCACCTGGGGCTGACAACTAACTGTCTTTGCCCTCCTGGGGGAGGAGGGCATCTTTTGGTTCATACAGACCACTGTTTACTCCTCATTTGCTTGCTAGTGTCTCAATTCACCACTGCCTGGGAGCATTTTGGAGCCAGAGAACTGGAGTTTTTTATCCTCCTTGTGTATCTGAGCTCCTTGCTGTCCATGGCTGGTGGCCGCCTCCACATAAAGTACACAGCACTGTGCCTTTGTTTCCCTCAGGCTGCTGGAGTCCCCAGGGCCCCCACTCTGTCTCAGAGTCAGCTCTGGAGTCTCCTTGTCTCCACTGTGAGATCTGACCTTTTCACTTGCCTGGGGTCCAACTTTTGCTTGCCCAACTGGGGAGTAAAGGAGGTCATTCCTTTCTACGAGGGCTGTGCGGCCAGCACTTTCATTGCCTGACTTTGTCTGGGACTCCTGACCTGCCAGGGTGTGGGGGTGGTGATTTGTCAGCTGGAATTTTCTCCAGGAGTTCATTTATAAACTTCAGGGATCTCACACCCTCCCCACTTAATTTAGCAGGATGGATCCAAACCCTTGTACAACTAATCCAGAAGAATGTACAATTTTGCCCTTTTAAGGGATTTATAACTACTTTGCCTTGG
This sequence comes from Uropsilus gracilis, assembly GCA_004024945.1. Lineage (NCBI taxonomy): Eukaryota > Metazoa > Chordata > Mammalia > Eulipotyphla > Talpidae > Uropsilus > Uropsilus gracilis. The sequence goes on along the minus strand of PVHY01006780.1, from coordinate 15,711 downwards.
CAGAAGCTAGCACAAGCTATGGTGTATTTCCAGATGTGAGTGGTCCACCTCTTTCAGATGATCCAGTTGTTCTCACGGGAATGGGTGGGAGGTGGGCACAGACCTTTGTCTTTCTTTCCAATAAGCCCATCCTAGCAGTTCCGAAAGTCCTGGATCAGCAGCTTCAGCATCACCTGGGCACCTGTTAGGACAAATTCTTGCTGCCACCCACCCCTGCACCCACCCACTAGTCTAGAAATTCTGAGCGTGAGACCAGCACACCGTAATGGCAGATGCTTCTGGTGACTGGTGTAGACTCAAGTTGGAGAACTGCTGCCCTTTTCACTGTGAGCTGGAGCATCTGGCTATGCAGTATGCTGCAGCTCCAGTGCCCTCCCTCTCTTTCTCCCCTCTTCCTTTTCAGCCTCCAAGACTTTAGCCTTGTTCTGCTGACCACAATCTGATGCCCTTTCCTCTACAAGCGCCCTCCCCCAAGAGGTGCTCTTTTGCACCTTTTTGAGCCCCATTCCCATGCCCACCTCTTTCCTAGTGCTTCTTTGCGTATGGCTTCTCCCTCCCTGAAACACTGTGCACCGGTGGGAAATGCATGATCTGGCCCCACCCTCCTGAAGCTCTGTGGGTGATTCCCTGCTCTTTCAAGGTTAGGAAGCACTGCTCAGACCCCTGAGTGTAGTGAGAACTCACTTTTCTTTCCTCTTCTTTTCTTTTCTTTTCTTTTCTTTTCTTTTCTTTTCTTTTCTTTTCTTTTCTTTTCTTTTCTTTTCTTTTCTCTCTTTTCTTTCCTTTTTTCTTTTCTTTTCTCTTTTCAACTGGCTAGATTTTAAACAATATGTATTAATAAGAAGGGAAAGTACAGAAAAACCCAAAGAAATCAAGGCACCTAAGTTGAGGAGGCATCATACCTGACTCTGGGTTGTTGCTAATGTATCCATCCCACTTGGTCTAGGAGGAGCTATGTTCTGATGACCTGTTTCTGAGGCAGGGGCCACATTTTCAATGTCAGCTAATACAAAGCAGGTGTTCAGGGCACTACTTTAAGACTCAAGAAAGGGAATGAAAGAATTCCATAGTCTGTAAAGTTATTGTCTTCATTCTGAACGTTGGACTGCCCAGCATATGAAAGAGATGGGTCAAGCCCATTTTTGGCTGAGTTTTTCTTGCGGTGATGCCAGCATGTCTGTCTGTTATCTCCCCGACTGGCTTTCCCAGGGGTCAGTGAAGCATGGTGACAAACCACCTTAGGCAGTTTGATATGTTCTATACCAGGAGATCCACTCTTTGGTTCACTCTGAGAGCTCTCACAGTGTGATTATCAGTTTTGCTGGAATTCCCAGTGTGAATGAGAAGGAATCGTCCTGCCTGCCACTCTGACTCAGAGCCTAGGACTCAGTCCTCTAAGAAGCCATGGCAGCTGGTGAGAGGTGTTGAGGTGTCCCAGAGCCTACCTGCAGCCCATCAGCCCACACCCCTGGCTGGGCACCCCTGACCTTCAGCAGGTGTTCCATGGCCTTGGGGGCAGCTGCAAGTCTCCAGGGCCAGATCTGGGCTTACAGATGCACACAGGTATCATCTAGTGGAAACACCTATCACCTCAGGGCCAGATTCTCAATATTCTAGACCTTCCAGTGCTTCTTAGATCTTTCCAGCTTTGCTAAGGCCATGTCTGCCTTGGAAGGAGCCAGAGATGGGAGCAACTCCCTGCTTGCTCCATGTAGATGCTGTCAGCCACAGTACTGTTTCAGCTTCCAGGTGGGCAAAAACTCTTGTTCTTGTTGCAGGCTTGCGGTTGTGGGAAGTGGTGGCTCTGGGGGTGAGCACATGACACCTAAAGTGCCAACAGCTCCCATTACCCTTCCTGAAAGGGTGAGAGCCAGGCATCCATGCACAGTCCAGGCATCTTGCTGCAAGAACAGCGTGGGCACTGGTAATAGCCTTTTTGGGCATAGAACATGTTCATACGCTGGATACATGTGGTACAGCAGTGTCTTCCCAGCCAGAGCGTTTCTCTTAAACATCTGGGAGCGATTACCCTCTGTCTTGAACTAAGCCATACAGCGGTCATGAGAAGCCCCGCCTCCAGGTGAACTGAGAAGACACTTGTGCTCTTCCATCCTCCTTTGTGAAAATGTCAGGTCTGGATTGTTTTCCATCAGCCCCTGAAACCCTTGAACTTGAGTGCCCAACAAAAAGGGATCCGAGTTAGGTCTCTTACAAATGTGCCACTTGGGACTGAAGACCCTGGAACCATTTCTGCTTTTATTTTTTGATTTTTTCTGAAAGTACTTTTTAATTTTCACTGTTAGAAAGCCAGCAATACAGTACACATTTTAGCTGTAAAATATCTCTCAATACCAAAAGATGATGACTGATGACCTCACACCCACAGAGGATCATCTAAACATCCAAAATTTCACATGGGATTTTCAGTCACCAAAAAGAGACTGTTTAAAATTTTTATTGATTCAAAAAAGCTGATCTTCAGCTATTTTAGCTTGGAAGTTATTTTATAGCAAAGGTCAGATTCTCTAGTCTCTGCAGTGAGTTCACTCAGAACATACCTAAGGTCATGCATGGGTGAGTTTTGTTTTTGCCTATAGGAATCACAGCCTGCCTTTCATTCAAGATCCCTGAACACCCCAGAACTGGTTATAGTAATGGCCTGTTCTGGGTGCTGTACCACATGGGTAATCCTAGACGAGGTGACAGCTTATTCTTTTAGATACTCATCTAGCACTTTTTTTTTTTTTTTTTTTGAGACTAGGTCTTGCTATTTTTGCCCATGGAACCGCAGGTTCTCGTTGCCCAGGGTACCACAGACTCAAACAATCCCCAGCCTCAGTTTCCCAGGTAGCTGGGATTACAGGCGCGCACCACCACGCCCAGCTATTTTTTTGGAACTAGGTCTCGCTACGGGCCCCAGGCAGGACTCGAACAGCGATCCCTAGCCTCGGCCGCTTCATAGGCTGAAGCTTACAAGCATGAGCCACCGTGCCCGGTCTCATCTAGTACTTATTAAAGCAGACAACACGTGTGGAGCTTTTTGGGGAATATTTACTCAGAGCATATGGCATCAAAAATGGGAGTTTTCCACGTCTGCTATTCTTGTGTGTGACTCTCTGGAAGGGCTGTTCCTCCATGCCTGTCAGCTCTAGGGGAAATCTGTCAGAAATGCGTTTTTTTTTTTCATCAATTAAAAATGGACAAGTTGTAATTTAGAAAGACATGGATGCCTGTGGATTTTTAAATTGGATTTAAAAGGTTGTGGCAAGGAGTACAGAGATCAATCTTTAATTACAGTTCTCCCCAGCCCTATACTTTGTCATGCCAGGTGGGGGAGGCATCGCCACCAACAGGGTTCTTGTAGCCAGGGCAGCAGGCATCTCATAGATGGAGTTTGCTATGGTGATGAAAAGAAGACCTGGAGCAGAGGCAGTGGATCTCATTGATCCCTGGGATGCTGGGGGTCTTAAAGGTAGCACAAACCTCAGTGAGCTAGTAAAGAGTAATGGTTTTTCATTGAGACTTTCAGCTGATCACTAAACTAGGCTCTTCAGCCATATAGTTAATGAATTGCTAAGGGAATGGAGTGAAATACAGTGCAGATTTTCTTACTGCTGATTTAGAAATACTTTGGTTATTGAGAAGGTGTTAGGCAGAGAAACTTAATGTTATATGCAGTTGAAATGAATTAGAGAAACTGCACATTCATCACAGAGTGTTTGAGGAAAAAGGGCTTGGGGACACTTCAGCTGGGGCCCAACCAGTTGAAGTATGCCAGGTGACCTGGATAGTACATGCCTTGAATAAAGGGTGAGCATGCTCAGCCTTGCTTCCTTAAGCCTGAAGGGAGAGCCCAGAGGTGCCAACTCTTCCTATTCTTCAAAGGAAACTGGAAACCTGAAATTTTAGGTACAGGTTATTTTAACCATTGATAATTAACCAAAAATATTTAAAAATGCCAGGCAGGCCAAACTAAGCAAGACAGTGGGGTGCCAGTTTGCACTCCAATGTCTGCTGGTCACTGTCATTTTACTGATGCAGGAAAGGGCTGGCCCAAAACTTGGGCCCAAGCTTCTGTCACAGGCTGGTTTTCTCTTCTTCCCAAAGGACCCTTTCTGGGGGATGCTATGGAATGACTAGTATGTTTGGGTTTTCCTGGCTACTGGGCAGTTCACCTGCTGGTGTTCTTGAAAGCTCTTCCTCGAAGCCAGCGGCACCGCCAGCTGGCCTTCCCCTGAGGTGTGCCTTTGCTCCTGGGTGTTCATGACACAGATGCCAAGTGGCGCTGGATTCTTGGCCCGTTCGTGTATTTTCCTAGGATATTGCCGGATCTCTTCTGGGGCGTGGGTTTAATACCCAAACCCTTGGATTCAGAAGGGTATTTGCTCAGCATGAAAAAAAACTGCACAGACATTTGATGGAATAGGAGGAGGTGCTTGGGACTTGGTGAAGAGGGAAAAGTCACAGAGAGATTAAGAACCCCCTTCTCCTGCTTCCTCAGTTCTTGCTCTTGGTTCTCAGCATAACCTGAGATTTTTTTCTTTCCCTCAGGGGAGCCAGAGCCAGGTATCTCTGGTACGTGTTCCCTGAGTGGTTCCTGCATCGGATCACCTGGGGTAGGAAATGAGCAGAGTCCTGAGCCCCGCCCACCCAGACTTGCACAATTAGAACATTTCGGAGTGACCTTGGGGCCTCCTTTTTAGACTTATTCCCCAGGGAAATATTAGACACCAAAAGTCTAAGAACCACTATTGGTGAAGTTAGGATGAAATTGGAACCCTCATGCTTCCTGGTGGGCATGTAAAATAGTATAGCTGCATTGGAAAATAGTTTGGCAGTTTCTTAAAATACTATACATAGAGGTGACATATCACCCATTTTTTTTACTCCTAGACATATCCCGAAAAGGAATGAAAAGATGTCTATACACAAACTTGTATACAATTGTTAATACAAGTGTTATCATTCACGGCAGCCAAAAAGTGAAGACAATCCAAATGTCCATCAATTGATGTATGGATAAATCAACTGTGGGATATACAAACTACTGTATTATTTAGCATTATTTAGCAATTATGGGGATGCACTACTGATAATGTTATTGCTGGGATAAACCTGGAAAATACTCAGTGTGGAAGAAGTCAGTCACAAAACACAATATATTGTGTGATTCTATGTATATAAATTGTCTAAAATAGGCAAATCCATAGAGAAAAGGGGACTGGTGGTTTCTGGGAGTTGAGAAGGGGTGTTTGTGGGAATGAGAAGTGACTGCTAATGAATATGTGGTTTCTTTTTGGAAAGATGAATTGATCATGGTGATGGATATCCACTGCATGACTAGAGTACACAGGGAATTGGACTCTCTAACTGGGCAAATTATATGGCATGTGAAATGTATGTTACCAAAAAAAGATGGAGATAAAATAAAGATGTTTCTACAAAATAGAAACTGAGGGAATTTGTTGCCTACTGTATGTCACTGGAAAAATATTAAAGGGAATTCTTCAGGCAGAAGGGACATAAGAAAGGAAAAAGTAATCTGAATGAGTGAACAAATGACTGTTAACACATTAACAATAAACTGAAACAGTGCTGATACTGTTTTTCAGCTTGAATGAAGTGGAAAAGAAAATGGAAAAAAGGTTCCAGTAAACATGAGTTAGTATAGTCCCGTCTTTCAAAGGAAGTTTAATGTATTTTTGGTTATTTATTTAGTGATAAAAGGTGTTTTAAAATAATCCAAATATTTACCAAATTATCCCTGTTTATCACTTTAAGTTTTCAATAGGAGAAAACTTGCCATTGACTTTCTTGTAGAATTTGGCAGACAAGTTTGTCTTTGCTTAGTGAATTTTTGACTGAAAAAAGAAATCTGAAAAAAACATATCTGGGACTTAATTTGGAAATTGCCTAAAACAGTTTTGTAACATTGCTTCTCTTACTGAGTTTGGTGATTATATATAATGTAACTTATTAAAGGGTTCTGAGCAGATCAGATACCACTACTTTCAAAGTAAATACATTCATACTACTCAATGACCCAGCATAGATCACAATGTCCCTCTGCTTTAGTCTAAAACATTAATATACCTATAATGTGTGTGTTGTTACTAAAATACTTGTTCTGAAGCAGTTGAATGAGCCCCTATTTGAACATTTAAATATGAGTTGAGTTTAACCAAAAGAATGTATTTTCTCCTGATTATCCTGCAAACCAGTTTCATTTGATTTTTCTCCCAAGAAAACCCACCAGTGTTACTTGTATTTTTAAAAGGTGTAAAAAGAAATGAATAGTTTTATTGTGAATTGCATTATGCATACAAAAGAATAAACACGAAGGGTATGCAATGTTTGAAGAAGAGATGACTCCCTGCATCCCTTGGGAAGGGGTGAAGGGTAGATTTAATCTGTGTGCCCTCTACCTTGTCCCCTGCAGTGCTCATGTGGGTTCTGGGGGAGGGGGACAGAGCTCATGAAAGCTTGGCTGGCTGAGCCTGGGTTCTGTGGACGTTTCATTAAGAATTGTGAAAGACAAGAGATCAAGATGATGGTTCATGGGTGACATGGTGGTAGAAAAACCTTGGGGTATACAATAATGTTAAAAAATATATATGTAATTAATTAAAAAATTTTTTTTTGAAAGAACAAACATGGTACTACTTGTTGGGAAGCTCTTTCCTAGCTTCTGCTCTCCATCTCAGTCCAGTTTCTTAGCTTCACTGCTGTACAAGCAACCACAAGATTGGAGGAAGCCACAAGCTTCGTGACTGCCTAGCAACAGAAGCAGCATCTGAGGGGAGTCAGGCTGAGCCTCCTCAGAACTCACCATGACACACGCTGAGCCTTTGTGCTGCCCCTCCAGCTGCGATGAATGTGGCTGGAGCCTTCAGGAGGGCCCTGTGCTCCCAGTTGCTATTTTGGAAGTCAAACCTCAGTCTTTGGATGTGTATTTTGCTGGTGAAGGCTGATGATGATGGGACAGGCTGGGGCGGAGGGCGGGGGGGAAGCTGGGTCCACAACTGATGGTGGGTTGGTCTTCCTGCTGCCTCTCCAACTCTCTGGGAATAGTTCTCAGTGGACTGCCACCCCACTTTCCAGTCACTGCAGCTATTCTCTGTCCCTAGTGGGGACTTGGGATCAAGGGCAAGCAGGGCCAGTGTCCGAGGGCTGGGTGTAGTGGTGGCATTCCTGCTTTGAAGTGGCAGTGTCAGAGAATGTTCAGCAGGCACCTTTGAGGGGTAGACCTCTCCCGCCCACACTGAGCCTTAGGTGTGTGCAACTGCAAACCCTGGGGGGATGCCTGCCTGCTGGGCGGGGGTGGGGGGGTGGGGGGGGTGGATGTGGGCCCCTGGGAATTGGAGAGTGACTTAAAACAACAACAACCATAAAATGTTGCTTTATGATCCAGGGGCAGTTGTGGTTTCAGCCAGGTGGGCTGATTTCTACTGGGCTCTCGCATGTAGTTGCCCTCAGCTGGTGGAGGATCTGAAGGTTTCATGATCCCAGCTGATCTCACTTTGTGTGTGGTAGTTGGCATACTGTTGGTGGGGGCAGAGGCAGAATCAAGGCATCCTGGAGGCTGGCCAAGCTGGGCTTCTTGTGGAGACAGAGTTCTTGTGGAGCAGCTACAAGACTAGACAGCCCCCGTGAGCAAGAACTGTTCAGTCTCCACCATATCACACTTGTACCTCACTGGCCAAAGCAAGACACAGACACGTCGGATTCTGTGAGTGGAGAGAGAATCCCCCGTTTGGTGGATGGAGCCGCCAGTTCACTTTGCAAAGGGTGTGGATGCAGGGGTGGGAGGAACCAATGAAATGACTTAAGCATATGACATTTATTTTAGCTTTTCTTTTTTTTTTTCTCTTTAAAAAATCAGCATATATTTTCCCACTTCTGCACTATTAACAAAGTTAGCATAAAGGACAACCCTTGTGTATATTTATAGAACAGTCCGTGCAAATCTATTTCAGGGTTACACAGAAACTTTATTGCCTAGATTCAGGATCACTGTAGACTGGCTGCCAAACCCAGATAATCATTAAACCAACCCAGTAACATGCCACTTAACTGGATTAAGGAAAGAAAAGAATATATAAATCGAGACATGACATCAGCCTTATTTTAGAGCTTTTTTCTTTCCAGGATGGTGAGTCTGTCTTTTCTTTTTTAATGTATTCTCTTTGTTGGAATGGAACAGCCCGAAGGACCTCAGAATGACCTTGTGTAACCGCGCTGCAAGGAGTGGAGGGTTCGCTCTATGTCTCCAGCACTAGGGCCTGTTTTGATTGTTGATTTAGACCCAGGTGGGGTGGCACAAAAATCCCAGGGTATTTAGAAGGGTCTTTCACGTGCATCTGTGACTGATCCCCTCCCAGCCCCCTCCCCCCACCAGAATCCTGGCCTCAGGTTTATGGCCTGCAACCTGATCTGAAGTCTTCCCGCCAGCTGCTGTCACTTTCCCTGCCTTCCCTAACGCTGTACTTCTATTATAGCCCTGTAACGTTATCCTCCCACGTGGTCCCCTGCTTTGTCTTATGTCCTGAAGTGCCCAGCAGTGTTCCGGCCACCAAACCTGGAGTCAAGAAAGGAGCACAGGGGACATGCTGCCAGGGAATCAGGGTTGACATGAAAATCATCGGAGTCAGGAAATTCCAGGGTCCTTAAGTCATCTGGGGAGACTTTTGACGTGAGAGGCCAAGGGAGGGGATCAGGTTACCTCCCTGTGAGTGGGAATTGAGATCCCCCATCAGGAACTGGTCTGGCACAGGGATGTCTGAAGCCTTCACTCTGGAGGCAAAGTATGGACGTTTCTATCTTTTTAAAAGTTCCAGATTGGAATGAACGTCCACTCACTGCCTCTTCATCTAGCTATCTAGCTGTTGCATTCTCTTATTTTTACTAGTTGTCTCTGATACTTGAAGAGTTCACTTAGTGTAGCTAAGTGAGTCTAGAAAAGATGATATCTAAAGCTAAACCCTAGGATTGAGTGGATTTTACTGCTTCACCGTGTTGGTCCTGCAGAGAAAGTCCTTTATTGTTGCTCCTTGGCTCAATGATGGTTTAGCTGTTAATCTTCTATGTCCTGGGTATAGATAGTGATAGGCTGGGGCTCGTGCTGTGACAGAACAGGCAGTGTGTGCTGACTCCTTCGGTGTCTTCACAGGCATCTTCATGCTGGTGATCCGGGGACACCCCTGGCATCCCAGCTTGTTAAGAGTAGCCATTTCTGACCTCGTCTCTTCCTACAGCTGCTGTGAGGATGCCACACATGTCCTGAGGGATAAAAAGCCATGTGCTGGTACGTTGTTTTAGTTGAAGAGCTCATTAGCACCAACCACCCAAATATTAGTGGGGGAATTGGGGTTGTGACGCTGGGTTGGGAATTAATGTTGACCTTTCTACTGGAAAGAGTATAGGGCAATTTTATGGGACATGTTTGGGTCTTCGGAAGCTGTGGCTGTTGATCCCAGCACTTGGGACACAGAGGTGGATGAGCTTTTACATGTCTTGACAGTTGGCCTAGTGACTTTTTATCCTCTTCCGTGTTCCAGGTGTCATACTTGCTAAATAAAATGATTTTTGAGGGAAAGGAAGTATTATGTGTTCCTTGGTGCACAGCCTGTGTCTGTGACAGTTCATTTTGTTAAAACTGAACGATGGAAATGATGCCTGCTTGGATATGAGGGAAGGAATAAGAACCAGCAGTGCGGCTAAGGTTTTGGGATTTGTTGTGAGAAGGCTGGGGGAGATTATGATGCTTCCTGTTGTGATTTGGGCCTAGTGGTGAGCACAGTGAGGCCGTTGAGTGTGGGGATGAGGTACCTGTCACTGCTGCCCGTGGTTGGTTATACTGGCTGGCCACAGTAATCCCCCATTCTCTGCCCCAGCTTGAAGAATGGGGCTATGCGGGGTTCCTGAGGGCTGGAAGCCGAGGCTGGGTCTCTAGGCCTTTCAGCTCCTCCCTGTTCTCTGCACTCTAGGTGCCTCCAGTTAAGAAGGGCAGTGTGTGCTGGACTGGCCTGGGTGACTCGAGAGGCCTGGTTTTGTGAGCCAGGTGTTAAGTGGCTATTATTAAAGATTAAATCATATAAATACAAATTTATGTATATATGTATATAATTACATAAGTTTTGTTGAAAACAAAGAAAATAGTAACTCTACATGTGTCACTTCTTTATTGTTTTATTGCATTTTACTGCTGCCTGTGCTTTGGAGGTTCCTGGGCTCTCTCTTATCTGGATTGTAAACGTGCTCTCTGCTGTGGACTGCTTTGTGCCTTTTTCTAACTCCATGCTCAGTGACTCTGCCTTGGAGTCTGAATTGGATGTGGTGGAGATATTGATAACCCCCACGTGTGCACATTCTGCTTCTCCCCACCCCAGAGCAGTTTCTCTCCAACTTGGCTCTCTCCATCTGTACTGAATGTAGGCCCCAACTTTAGGATCTCTCACACCCTTTGGAGGAGAAGCGGAGACTCTTTATCCAAAAACTACTTTCTTGGCACACATGTTACCTAGGGCTGAGGTGGAAAAAATCGCTGTGGTTTAAAAGGTTTTGAATTGTCTGTCTTCTAGTCTGTGAGATTAAAAATAAGCATAGGGTAGATACTATCGATGGAATAGACCAAGCAAATTTGTTGGTTAATGATGAGTTGCACACAGTCAAGTGTGCATGTAAGCAGGTCTGGTTGCAAAAGGAATTTTCCATCTAGGAATGATAAAGCCTGGTTTCAGTTCTCAGAAGACCCTTAGCCCAGGAGACGCCTCCTGTAGGAAATCCTTCCTGTCTGCTGTTTCCGCAGGCTGGAGGAGGCAGCTCCCCTATACATCCCCCTGAACTCCACACACACCACTGACACCTTAGAACAGTGAGCGTGGCCAATTAGATTCCTGGATTTAAATGCTTTCTCAGATCAGATGATCCATCTGGAAGATGCCAGTTAAGAATGCTAAACCTCGCCAGCATGCCTTAGTAGTTATGAAGAGTGGTGTGTTATTAGAGAAATAAAACAAGTGAATCCAATAGGATTAACCCCTTTCATATGATTTTACTAGGGGTTTCCTATGAATAATAAAGAACAAATTCCTTTCATTCTGTTGTGGATAACCAGGCACAAGGAAACGCACAATCTCTATAAGATGCTGATTCCAGGCAAGATGACAGTCTACATTTCTCCTACTGAGAATAATAAGCAAAGCTTTTGAATCAAAAGAGACTCATTCCTTGTTGGAAATCTTACAGAGGGAGGATCATCATACATTTATCTAGATGTTTTCAAGTAACCACATATTTGTGTCCACTTTTCTCCAATCTCCTGTCATTCTGGAATGAGAGTCTTAGCTCACCAACTAGATAAATAATAGGCACCAATCTGATAACCTAAGAAGTCTAGCATGGAGTTATAAATTTGGATTTCTTTGTAATGTTATTTTAAATCTCTAGTAAAATTATATCTCTGTATTTTTGTGTTCATTGATTATTCTAAATGTAATGCTGGCTGCTGTAGCAATCCCCAAATCTTAATGGTTAGCACATCATAGGCTCATTTCTTGCTCTTGTCACAGTCCAGGATGGGCCAGTGGACACTGAGCTGCAAAATGTTCTCCTGTGTGTAGTGAGTCAGGAACCTGAGCTCCTTTCCAGGGCTCTGTGGGTTTCTAGACTTCAGAGTCCTCTGGTTTCTGTGCGTCTGGCCACAGGCAAGTGAAGGAAGGAGGGAAGTGCACAGAGGTGTTAGGACCAGACTTGTTGGGGAGCTTCTTCATTTTCACCAGCATTCCATTCATCTGTACTCAGTTGTGCATCCATAGCCCAGCTGTAAGTACGTATGATCTCTGTGTACAGAAGGAGAAGAGAATGGGGTTGACAAATTCTTGGAATTGAGATGGCATAAGTTACATCTTGCAAACCTGGTATTTTCAAGTTCTTAGCTCGTCTCTGGTGTAGGAAGGATGCAGACCTTGAATCAGTTGCCAATTCCAAATCCCAGCTCCCCATTTAACAGATGTGACACTAGCAAGTACCTTAGTCTCTTGCCTCAGTTTCCTTCTCTGTAAACGGATAACAATAGAACTGAACAGGGCTGATCTGAGAATCAAATGATAAGACATATATAAAGTGCTTAGAATTATGTCTGGAACATAATCACATGGAAGCATTTATTTAATAATTGCAAATGGCAAAGAGATCAAATTCCTATGTTATAATTTGTACTTTTGTTGTCTTTCTACAGGGAATGTGATTTTCAATTGTCAAAATATTTCTTGAGTGGCTATTCACTATAATGTGCCAGGTATGGAGTCTGAATGGAGTCTATGGAGTCTGAATAACTAGGTTTCCAACTGAATCAAAGGAGACAACTTGTTTTCTCCACCAAATTTGTCTTTTGAACTCCAGGACTCTTAATTCATGGTCATGTCAGAATTGTGAACTTGGTTTCCATTCCCCCAATCCATGCTTCTCTTGGGCCCCTCAGAGTGGAAAGTGGCACTGAGGGCTCCTGCTCCCCTGCCCTCTACCCCCAGGTCCAGGTGTCATGTCTGTCCACTCAGAATTCAGTTTACTCCCAATCTCTTTGCAATAACATCTTGCTTTCTTCAATTGTGACCTAAATTTTGAAATAGTGTTTGATTTCAGACAACAGTTGAGGCCAATGTGCGTGGTTCCTCCACCTCAAGGCTCCACTGGGAGCAGGCTGGGCTGACCAGGCTCTTTCTCTTGCAGCTGGACGACTGCACACTGCAGCTCTCCCACAATGGCACCTACCTGGACTTGGAAGCCACCCTGGCCGAGCAGCGGGACGAGTTCGAAGGCTTCCAGGATGATGCTGGGTAAGAGTGACAATGGTCCCCACTTGCCAAGAAATGAGGCCTTCAAACATGGAGGAACCACTCTAGCTGTGGTCTTTTCTCCCAGTCACACGGGAAAGGGGCTGCCAGTGAGTCGCCAGTCGTCACCACAGACCTTTTCCACCTTGAGTAACTTTCCTTGATCAGGCTATTCAGGATATGGTATTCATTTCTAGATTCCTTTAAAACTATATGTTATATTTAAAGTAGTATTTTCTAGATTTTAGTGAATTGACAATTATTTAAAATTTTGTTTCTGATGCCAATTTACTGACTATTTAGTTTTCTTGGCAGATACCCTAGTAGATCATTTTGATGCTTTATCACCTTTTAAACCCATTACAGTGAATAAAATAACTATTAATTATGTTAATTAATATCAAGAGACTTTTAGCCTACATCTGAAAGTGCTTCAGTTTCTGGTTGCTGCGAGTCTGAACAAAGCAATACATAAAAGTCAGAGGTGAGTACAGAAAGTAAAATCTCTGTAGGAATATATCTCTGCAAGTAGTCATTTCAATAGTTAATAGTAATAAATCATTAAAGCAGTTTTCTGATGGGGCTCCTGCCTCCTTTCCTATCTTGAACCAAGTACAGCTGTGATTTCCTCACTCTTCTTAGAAATCTTCAGAGGTTTCCTGTTGCTTCCTAAATAACATTCAGCTTGCTTAATCTGGTGTTTGCTTCCTCCCCCAAAGTTGTTTGATGCTACCTTGCCTGAGTTAAAAATACGCTACAGTCAGATGAAATCTATCCTATCTGAGTGTACTGATTTTCCATAAATGACTCCAAAAATGGGTGAAATTCATAACCTTCGTAAGTGTTGGTTTATGCCTGACTCCAGCGTGCATGGGTGGGAAGTCCTGGGTCTCCCCTGCTGTCACTCAGCTCATCACAGTTCGACATGCTTTGTTCTCTTTATTGTTCTCTGCTGCTCAGACTCTGCCAGATTAGAACTGGCTGGAGTACCAGCACATAGCATTTTCTCAGCATGACATGCACTTAAGGGACCAAGTGATGGGCAGTGTCAAGGATGGACTACCAAATGGCAAGGTTGTGAACAGCAAGAAGACCTATCTCCCAAATGGTTCCAACAGTCTTCTCATGAAGATTCTGGAAGCCACCCTAGGTTGTATACATATGAGGTGGTACAATGATAAATTCACCCCCAATTCCACGCATTGGCAACATCATTATGAGACTGGTAGAGCTGTGGAAATTTCATTGCTATAGTTTTTGCCAGGTGTTTTGCAGTGACACATCTATAGATAAAAGATGCCAGAATTCAGGGCTCATGACAGTCTAATTGGATGACTCCATAGCTCATGAAACAAATCCCAGGAGTATAATGAGGAGATCACTGTCAACTTGAAAAAATGTCTCTAGTAGTGTTATGCTTGAAGGCTGTGTCCTGTTTGATTTTTTTCTTATCAAAATTTGGATATGACAACTTAAAAAATGTTAATACATTAGAAAACAGTATCAAAGTTAAACATGGGAAAGAAAATAACATTTATTGTGTGCCTTTTGTGGCATCAGCTCTACTAGACTCCTAACTCAAGGGATGTTTGTTTAATAGTTAATTCTTCTGCCAACAATGTGTGATTATGATTAGATGCGATTGTCTGCAGGTTTTCACTGGACATCACTGATAGTCAGGATGTCTGGGGAGGCAGAGCTAGTGGATGGTGGAGCCAGGCTTGAACACAAGTGTGACTCATTCCATTTGTGAACTCTTCCCCCATCCCAGGACTTCTGGGTAAAGACAGTCTAGATTTTACTCAGATGAGGATTTGCACTTTGGAGGATATAAGATTGGGTTCCTGCAAAGACTTCTTCAGACCCAGGCTAATCTACTGGCTATAGTCGAAATAGCTCCTGACCAGGCAAGGGGCTCCAGCAGAGATATCGTTGCTGCCATCACCTCGGACTATTGACTCCACAGCTGACACCGGTAACTCCAATGCACAGATACTGTTGACAGTTACCCACAGCTGTTTCCTTGGAGCCAGGGAACCCTGCTGCAAGCTCACCAAGTACATCAGTGCTTACTTTCCACCCTGTTGCCTTTTGAAGCATCTCCTGGCCATAGGCCCATGTGATATGTGCATGTGTCTGCACCCTAACTGCACGAAACCCTTGGGAAAAGAATTATGACAAGATGAGACAGTGGACCTTGTGACTTTTCTGCAAGTGGGGAGGGATGCCCATACAATAGTGGGTAACTGCACATTAGACAGCTGTGCCCCAAATCATCCCACAGTGGGGTTTATGTGCTTGAAATAATCTTCATTTGTGGTGACTACCCTTGTCCTTTGGAATGTAGTCAGCATGACCCTCCTGTTGGTCTGGAAGACTGTGAAGAAACCACCTTTCCTTGGCTTAAATTGCAGAACATATTCCAGGCTGGAACTGTCTTAACATTGCCAGGGGTTGCCCAAGTGAAGTCCCACCACTGAGCACTGGGGACAAGTGGGGGCTAGCTGGGAGCCTCTGTGTGCAGGTAGGTGTCTGGGCACATTGACAGAGTTACAGAAACAGAAGGTGACAGAGTACCCTTCCTTGGTCCTCTGTTGCAAGTGTGACATTTCGCAGTCTTTATGTCCACAAACTTGTCTCCCACCCATGAGAATTAAAAAATATATATATATATATATATTTTCTAGCTAAGAATTGCCTTTCTGAGGCATGAAAAAGGCAAATGAAATATCCTTTCTCTTGAATCCTTTATGTAAATAATAGCAAAATGTCTCTAATTTTGTGACCATTGCATGGAGATAGCTGTGTGGCAGGCTGTGCGAAAATAAGGGAGTTTTTTTGTACAGTATGTTCTGAGTGAGTTTTTCTTGCTGGAGGA
>PVHY01006779.1:37426-72159 GCA_004024945.1 Uropsilus gracilis | reverse complement strand
GAAAAGCAAAGTCGGCCCAGACTTTGGGTCTCCTCAAAGAGCCAGTACGTCATGCCTCATTAGCAGTAAAGTGGTAGTAGCTGTGCTGGGAGAGGCAGAAACTGGCTTATTTGAATGCAGTGGTTCGGCAGTGCCAAAGCTAATGTCCCTTTGAGCCAAGAATATATTTGAGCACTATTGTCTTTGCAATTTATCTTTAAAAAAGCATAACTTCAACATCCAAGAGAAATTCATTTTGTTTGCCTAATCCTTATCCAAGCATGCATTTTGTACATTTTGGCAAATGTTACAGGGAAATTATGCTTACAGAATGTCACTATGTGATAATAACCTTATCTATAAAGGGGATGTTGCTCTGTATTTTCAAAATGGTATACAAATCAGGCATTTAATGAACGATTATACATTGTGGAATCATGGGTGCTGATAAGCCAAAGAGGGGATTATAGAATATAATTTTCCCTTTGCAAGGTACATGTTTTTCCATAAATATGTTAAAGCACTCATAGAAATTTAAAAACAAAGTGGAAAAGTGATTTTGTTATGTTCTTTGTTGAATTATCGTGCTTTATTATTAGAATCAAAACTCCTATAGAAGAAACATGCTATCTTTTCACCTTATTCTCCTTTGTTGGTTAAGTTTGATTACCACAGGGAACAGGAAGAAGGGGAGAAAAAGGAGAGGAGGTAATGGCATGGGTGGAGGTTTGATGGAGGGTGAGTGAAACATGCATGCCTGGAAGGGAAAAATGCAACCTTCAAAAATTAAAATCAAAGGTAATTTATAGTAAGTGTCTCTTGCTCTCTTGCTTTTGCACCAGGACTCCAGGGAGCTGTGAAAGTTATAGCAAAGGGACCCAGGAGGTGAAGTCAGGGGTGGCAATGATGTGCACTCAGGTGAGAAAGTGTCTGGGTTGCACTGCTTGCGAGCACTGAACTTTTCACAAAAGACTCAGTGGTATACATGATGTGTATACAAGTTTATGCTCAAGTGTTAGTGTGCTGGAGAGAAATTTTAAGAGTTTCTTTATCCTTCTCTTTTATTTTGCTGTGTGCTTTTCACAGGAATTCATAAAGGTACTGGCTCTTTATTTCTTTTTTAATGTTGTTTGTATGGATAATGTATCCTTTTAAGATATGAGAGGGAACATCATAAAAGGTTAAACAATGTGTTGATAATAACAATGAGATGTTTAAAACTAGTGAATAAGGTGTTTACTAGTTGATAATCATGTTTGTGTACTTAATGGTTTTCTGTTTTTGACAGCATGTCCAGAGAAGCTGGATGAGAAACTTTATTCAGATGTTTTCATTGTTCAGCTACAAAGCTACTCTCCAGTCAGGAGAATGAATAACACCACTTCATTCTCATTCATTCTCTACTTCCAAACATGCAGATTCAGCAATCAGCTGAACCAAGTTATAAGTCCTGTGTGACTTTGGATGCTTTGGTTTTTTTGGTTTTTTTCTGAGACTAGGTCTCACTATTTTTGCCCGTAGGCTCACATCGCCTGGCATACCACAGACTCAAGCAGTTCCCAGCCTCGGCTTCCCAGGTAGCTGGGATTACAGGCGCATACCACCTTGCCCAGATATTTTTTGGGACTAGGTCTCACTGTGTTGCCCTGATTGGGATTCGAACTGTGATCCCTAGCCCCAGCTGCTTCTAGGCTGAAGCTTACAGCCACACGCCACACATGCCCGGCTTGGACGCTTTGGTTTTAAGGTTGCAGACTTGGCATGGCACTTCCTTAAGAGTTTACTTCTACAATGTTCTTTGTTTTTATTAGTACAAACACATGCAAAGGCATGAATCTCATGAAATCAGCAGTTTCAAAGAGTTGCATACAATATTTATGATAAAGACAGCACAGCAATGGGGAAAAAAGGAAGTCTGAAGATTGCTCACTGAACTGAGTTTGTTCATCTTCATAGCTCATTTCTGTCCATGATGATGAACTTTTTATTCTTTATTTTCCTAGACTTGTTCCAGGACACCTGGTACATAGGACGAGGTAACATTTACAACATATTCCACCCCTCATTTCCCGTCTCCCAGTTTTCTCCTTTCTGTGTTTTCCTCCTCCATCCCCTTTTTGATATTAAACCAGTGTGCCATTTGTAAAGTTGCAGTCAGTAGTCAGTATTTTTCTACTGTCAGCTCTAATTTCTTCAATTTCTCCCCAAATGACTTGAAAACTGCATTGTTTTTAAGTGCTTTCAGTTTTTAAGGTGAGGATTGTGTCTTCAAAGTGATGACATAATCTGGTTTGATCAATGTCCCCATTTTTCACACAGCCATCTCCACTTCTAGCCCCGTCACGTGTGCGTCACAGTTACTGCTGCTCCTTAAAAGCCATCTCCATCTGCCAGATGGTGGCCATCCTGGGCCAGGAAGGCATGTGGGAAGTGCAGAGTCTGGCCTTTGGGGTGTGGCTTGCCCTGTCATGTTCTTACTCTCAACTCTGGCCACTATTTCATACTCAGAAATTTAATCTCACAAAAAATCAAGGATGATTCATGCTAACCTTCCTTCCCTAGATCATGACTCATTTCAAAGTTGTATTTGAAAAGCTCTGTAAGTTAAAGTGAAATATATCGAGTTTGGCACTGGGCTATTTCTGCAAATACTCACCTGGTCCATGCCAGCAGTAAGTGTGATGACAGGGTTAGGTTTTGTCCCTCAGGTGTTCCTGTTGGTGTTTCATTTTGCAGATCTGACTGGGGGCTAGAAGGGAGTGCTGAAAAAGAATAAACCCTTAAAGGTTTCTTCTTGTGAAATGCAAACCATTCCAGGACACCTGGTGCATAGGATTTTGTTAGATTTTTAGCATTTACCTCTTACCAGGTTTTACACACCTTTACAAAACCACTCTTCCAGGATACGCATTGTTTTTTTTTTTTCCACAGAGTACCCATGAAAGTATCTAAATAGGTCATGCACCAAGGAGAATTTGAAAGATACAAAGGATTAGTGAGTGATAAATGAGAGATTCATATCCATTTTTTGGCAGAAAGATGTGAAGGGAAATTGAATTCAGAGCAAATGCCAATGACTTCACAAAGGTTTGAAAGATGCCTTTTAAAGACTTGTTTGTGCGGTTGTTAACTTTGTTTTCCAAGTCAAGCAATCTTTCCTCAAGAGAGTAGCATGATTTCATGCTCTGGAGAATGGGTATTGTGGTGAACCATACATCTGTAATTATAACACACTAGATTGGCTCAAACCCTACTTGAGGTTTAATGCCTGACATGTGAAATGCTTCAGTCCCCTTTTAGGAAGGATTTTTGTAGTAATGAAATCATATTGCATTAACTAGAACTATTTTTTGTTAGTAATGAAGTTGATGGATTCGTGGTAAATAAAATAATTATTTAGTGTAGTTTCTGTTTAATTCCCTGAATTGCCAAATATTCTTTTCTGAATCTTTTCTCATTCCTTCTGCCTCCCTCTTTATTTCTGCAATCCGTTTTCAGAAACACATCTGTCATCATCTTGTATATAATTAATGCAGTGTCTTAGGTGTTGTCATTTGAATTACTCAACAGGGTAATAATTGGGTAAGTTGAGATGTCATAATTGACCCTATGTCTTCCATTTCTGAAGGGTAATAGCAGATAATGTCTTCTAAGCCAGTGCACCCTTTCAGTTGAATAGCATGCAGGGTTAAAAGGAAAGAAAGAAAAATACAGTGTTTGTTTACATGCTTTTGGTTTTTTTTGTCTCCTTTATCTATGATTTAGGAATGTTAAATTTCTACAGCATTTGTTTTCCTCACTCATGTTCCAAATTAGTGTTTCTCTATTATGTGTTGACATCAAAATTGATTTCAAGCATTTTATTTATGAAGTCTGTACTAGAGTTAATGGTGAGCCAAGCTTCAGGAGAAATTGTGTGTTATATCTAGTATTTGAGCACCCCTGAATTCACAATGATGTTTAACGGACACAAAATTCCCTAACACGTGGTTCATAATGTCTATGAACTTAAGTTTGAATTGCCAAGTATAAAACAACAGCCTCAGTAAGGAAAAATAAAACTCAATTCTGTGTAAGGTTTTGGTTTGTTTTTTGAGGTGTGTTACAGTTGATGAGATGAGATAGTGACAGTTCAAGGAAGGATGACTTAGATTCTTGCTCTTTTCTTGGGGTTGCCTTTGATGTCTCTGCCACACCATATATCACCCCTGCTGTACACTGTTCTGCGGGTGGTCAGTGGTTACAGAAGCAAGCTATCGCATTGCCATGCCAAACTGGATTCTTGAACTGGTTACAAAATCTTTGCAAATCTCTCTATTTACCTGTAAAATGGGATGATAATAGAAAAGAGTGTGTCTGGTACATAGTAATAGCTTTTCCAACTTTTACATTGTTTCCCTTTGAAACCTAAGTGTAGCCAAAAGTATTTTCTTGTTGTCTATTACTTTTGTGCATTGAGAGAGACTGCTATTGTCCAGAGAAATTTTTTTCTGAATATTAAGGCTAGAAGACTTTAGGATAAAACTATTGCAGAATACGAACCATGAGGCATATGCTTTGGTAGTGTTTTAGTTAAATTATTTCACTTATTTCTTGTGGTAGATATAAGGAGGTAGGCAGCCAGTTTTATTGATAGCAAAGTAACCTTTCCCAACATCAGTGTGCCTGAGGTTCCTCAGCTAATATACAATTAGAGCTGAAAAGTAAAGCCCTGATCTTTTTTACGCCAAAAACTCATGTTTTAGAGATAGAGATTACTCTCAAAAGTGCAGAGCCTCCAAAATCCCTATCAAAAGAGAATTTTCTATTAAAAGGTATGGAGAACATCTATTTCTTAAGATAATAATGTATATATTTCACATCTTTGTATTACCCCAGGTACACCTACCACCTCCCCTCCCTGACCTCTCCCACCCATCCTCTCCCAGTTGTGTACTTTAGTTTGATTATTAGCTTGTTTTAGCTTTTCCTCCTGGCCTTTTGTTTTTCCTGTATCCCATATATTAGTGAAACTATTTGTTGTCTGTCTTTTTCTTTCTGACTTCTTTCTGCTAATATTTCTTTTAGTTCCATCCATGTTATCTCAAATTCATCAAATTTTTCATTTTTAATTGAATAATATTCCATTGTGTATGAGACTATCCATTTCTAAGACTTCTGCTCCTGAAGAGCTTATTCAACTCCACAAGCAAATTTGATTTATTCAAGTAGTATTTGGAGATAAAAAACTTCAAGCAAAACAGTTTCCTATTTTGTAGTCTCCTGCTCATCTCCATATGGCAGTAGCTTCTGATTTCCTGACATTGGAGTGTCAAAGGCGGTAGACCCATTCTGGATGAAACAGATGAAGCTCCTTACCCAGTGTCATTTGCTACAACAAGATACATGGGGCCGGGGGTTGGGGAGTGGGGAAGCATGTGTTTGCGCCTTTACCTTTCAAGTATTACTCTCAGTCTTGGGTTTTCATAGCGCAGACTCTCATGTTCAACCTCCATTTCATGCATAAATCTTTACATCTTCTTACAATGTCTCCAACTAATTTATCTACATAAATTTCAGACTCATTGCTTGCTGTTTTAGAGAACAATAGAAGAAAACACTGTCTCCTGATCACTGGATCATTACCTGTACTAATTTAAAATGTTCAGAAGAGAGAAAGATAAAACTCGTTTCTTAGATGCATTTGTAAACTCCTTGGCCAACCTTACATTGTAGCAGTGACAGCTCAGGCACTCTGTCACCCCTGGCAATCCCAGCTCTCCTGCTTAGAGGGTGAACTTGGTTATGTCTGTAGGCAAGGGCTGTGGTCATGATTAAATGCTGTCAGCACTTAGTACAGTGCTGCCACAGTGAACCTGAGAGAGGTGTTGTTTAGTAGATCTAGTTAAAAACTCTAACTTAAATTCAGGTGGTTAGACTGCAGTGTGATTTGCTGTGTTTGGAAAGGAAGACTAGTCATGGAGTGAACATTAGGTCTTAACCACTTGGGTTCTAGACCTGGCTGCACCACCTAGCTTTGGACAGTTATGCAAGGCTCAGCTACTCTATCTGTGTCGACCTGCTGGTTTTCTGAGGGCCATTTGAAATAATAAGTGAAAAAGTCTATTGTAAGGCAATATGTAGATATGGAGAGGTCCTTTTCCTAAAGAGAACTAGAGCTGAGCTACCAGTAGTCAGTGATTTGTCTGTCATGGTGATGATGAACAAATTGAAACAAAGGGTTAGAAGGCATAAGCATTAAAAAAATTAGGGCTGCTTTGCCCCATGTGATTGCTGATCGCTGACCTTGACCTGGTTATAATCCATTTCATTCCTCATATTAGAATTGTATTTCCTTGTTATTCAGCCCCCAGTATGTGCAGTTTGTGTTATGAAAGCTGGGCTCTGTAGGAAACACCTATACTTCCTAGAAAGGTAGCCGTCTGTGGAGGTGATGCTGGTGGTACAGAGGACAGGTGCACAGTCCATTTGGGGAGAATGCACCAAATTGCCCTTCTGTCTAGTAATGCAGCATGCACATTTTATAGAAAGTTGTAATAGACAGTTCAGGGAAAACCTCATGGGATGATTATATTGGTACCTCATTGAAAAAGGATTTTGTCAAATGATGGCTAGAGGGATGCAGTATATGCAAAAATCAGGGGAGCCCTGGGAGGTGAATTGTGATGGTGTTAAAACGTTGCTTGTGGAAAGAATCGAAGAAGTACTCTTAATGTAATTCATCTCATAGTTTATTGGGGATCAAAAGTCTTACCTGAAAGGATCATGAAGAAAATTACAGTAAATTTTAATTTAAAATGTGAAACACATTTTGCTTCACCAAATGTTTGATGTGGAGCCAGAGTCTTTTCTTGAAAAAGATGAAGGAAGTTCTGTCTTCTCTCTCCTGTAACCCTCAATTCACAATGTCGAGTTTTCAGTTGGTAGTTTTCATTCTTGAAAATGGAACGAGACCTTCGATACCTGTGAATAAATCTGAGCAGAACCCATTTAAATTTTTATCAGCCCTCATTCCTCAACTCCCAGATGTCTTGAGAAGAAACAATTCAATAGCAATTTGTGCTATCTTTATCAAAAATTTCCAAATCATTTAACCTGCTTTGAAAAATTTTGTGTTCATTCTCATATCTCTCCAATTTATGAAGTTGTTAATTAAATGTCATACCTTAATAAGCACAGCTGGCATCAACAGATTTTGGAGAACCAGAACTGACCCTTAATATGTACTATGCTGAGCCCATGGGAGTCAAAATGTTGGGGAGCCAGAAAGTAGCTCCTGAGCACAGAAACTTCAGTACATCTTTGACCCAGAATGTTTAATGGAAGAAGTGGAAGATGTCATGGAGAGATAATCACCAAGTTTTATTGTGTGCGTTTTGGCAACTCCCTCAAAGATTCCTGGAATCTTTTTAGTTTTTTGGTTTTGAAAAAAAATTTTTTAACATTTTGTGAAGACTCACTATCACTTTGCAAATGCTTGCTGTTTCATAACAGAAAAGCTGCTTTTCTCATGAGAGAGAAAAAACACATTTTTGTTTGCTGCTGTAAATGTCTTTCACTTAGGCTTTGGAATTGTGTTTAATACATACAATCTGCTCTGATACTGGACTTGAGTGGAAGAAATGTTGACGAGTTAGTGGGGCATGAAAGTGAGGGAGTCAGCGACTTTTAAATGAGCATCCCATTCTGAAAAACCAAAAGAACTCAACTATAGCCCACGCAAAACTTTGCATTTTTAAAATTATATTTCTAAGTGAATGTTTCAGCTTTTTCCTCAAAGAACATTTGTCAAAGAGCATCATTGGACACATAAATATATAAATATATATACAAATATTATATATAATATATGAATGTTATTTCTATATATTAAAATACATAAAATTAAATATATAAAATCTAGTATAAATATATTATATAAATACATTAATATATAAACATATATAAATACATTAATATATTTATATATAATATCTATTCAAACATATAATATATATTATATCTTTGACATTTAAAATATATATAATATATATTTAAATATATCATAAAATCATTTTATATATTATGATGTAATATTTATCAATTATTACATTGATATCATTAAATATAATATATCTAAATATATATCTAAATGTATATTCAAATATTATATTATCACATATATTTAAATATATAAATATACTTGTATATTTATATATCATATATAAATATTTATAAATTATGTATTATTCTAGATATAAATAAATGTTCTTATATATTATATAAATATAAGTTCTTATATATTCATATATAGATAAAAATATTCTTATATTTTTGATTACATAATGTATATCATATTTATATCTATGTAAATATAGATAAATTATATATTTATAACAAATCATGTTTGTACTAGATATATATGATTTATACTAGATATAAATATGCTATATATTATGTAATTAAATATATAAACTATACATTAAAATATATAAACATTTATAATACATAAATACTCCAACGTTTTTGAAAGACCTTCTTATTTTTTATATATATGTAATCTTTCAAAAACTTTGGAGTATTTTTTCACTATTTTGGAATTCCTGTGTTTAGTGTTTAGCTTTACCATTAAAAGATGTATTTTAATTTTTTTTTTAAACAGCTGAAAATCCGTAAGTCATGTGTATTCTTGCCATTTCAGAATGGTCAACATAAAACTCTGCCATCCTTTCTGTAGTGAAGAGAATATGTGTATCTTGATGCAGACTGAAATTGGAGCCAGAGTTTAGATTTCAAACCACCACCTGGGTGATGTCTAGAAAGGCACTGAATGGCAAGGAGTCTTTGTTTCTTCTCTGTGCAATGATGGCAGTTAGGCCTTTTCATCCCTAAACTGGGAATGAGGACACCAACTCATTAGGCTCCTGTCAGGATTGTGTGAGCTTTTTAAGGTATTCAAAGCATTTAGTGCTGTGTGGGGCATATAAGTGCTGATCAGTATGCTGTTTATCAGTTTTAAAAATGCAAAGGTGATTGCTCCAGGCCTTTGCCCTGCTCCAGTGTGACATTTCTCTTTCTGTGGGGCTGAATGCCCTCTGACTGAGTAATAGCACTTCTGGACACGTTGTTCAGGCCTATTTCCTCCCACCTCCTGCCTGATGCTCCCAAATAGAGTAAAATTATAGCCAAGGGACTAATGGCCAATTGCCTACATTGTGGCCTTTGTTGTTTGGTGAATGGCTCACCATTAATGAGCTGTGAATTTCCCTCTGCCAGTCTTGGAGAGCCCCATGCTGAAACTTCCTGCTGAAAGAAAGGAGTCCAAATTTTAAAAGATGAGCCAGCCTCATCCTCTCTCTTTCCATCCCTCTCTGTTCCCCTGCAGTGGGCTTGTGGCTGCAGTCTTCTTGATTTAGGGAGCAGCCCAACCTTGCCCTTTCAGGGGCAGACTCTCTAGAAAGGCAGTGTCCCTGTGCCCACTGACCACATGTTTCCAGTGCCCCTGCTGCTCTCCATGCACGTTTTATTTTCCCGTTCTCAGGGTGGCCACCTGTACCACGAGGAAACTTTCTTGTTTGCTTATCACATCCCAGCTTTTTAGGAGGGAAGGAGAACAATCTGTACAGCATTAAGGCAACCTTCATTTCTAAAAAGGGCAGCCCACATGCAGAATTGCAGAGGACTGAGTGACTTAGGGGTCTGGGGAAACCTTCATCAACATCTTTGGGTCAAGAGGGGCAACTCCAGATCTTCTAGGTGGATGCTGGGAGGCCAGGTAGAGATTCCCCCAACCATCCCAGCCCCCACCCCTCAGAAAGCAGCACACTATAGAAGATAGCCTTGCTCCTTATCTGAGGCTGCTGTCTCCCCTCTGCCCTGAGTATTTTCCTGCAGAGAAACACTGCCAGGGAAATAGCATTTTGAAAGTTTTATTCTTTAAGAAATCTGAAGTGGAAAATGTGCCTTAACATAAATGGAAAAAAAAAAAAAAGCCCTGGTCAAGTTTTACCAATAATTATTAGAAAAACAAAACAAAACAAAAAAAACTGGTGTCTGTGGTTAAACTGCACAGATGTTATCTATTGTTAAACAAAATTCACATTTAGAGATATAAATGGCTTTATTAAACATTTCAGGAATCAGCCTCCTGCAGGGTTTTTGTAGACTGAAGGAGGGTGGGGAAAAGATTATTAGGGAAAGGAAAGATTATTTCAGGTGGAGTCACCTCCCTGCAGGGAAAGGGTGGTAGAAATCTCACTACTGATAATTAGGACACTTCAGATTGATTGATTGAAGATTACACTTTTGGGAAATTTTGAAACTGCAATAGATCTAAAGCCTGAGTGGGTACCTGGCCATGAAAAACTCCATCTAGAGCCCATTAATTCTGTTAATACAGTGTATAATATTATAATATCAACTCATTCAAATCACATATTTTATGTTAATTTGAATGGCACCAAATTGTTCAAATTGTGAAAAGCATTTTATATGCATATAAATAATAGCATAATATTTATATTTATATAAACAGAAAGGGGAAAACACCCAGGAAACTTGACCATAGCAACTACAAGGTCTGGTCCATGGGTCTCTTTAGAGTCTCAGTCTTTTTAAATGTATATAGCATAAATGGGGAAAAGCAAACAACATAAATTTTTTTCTTATTCAATATATACATCAAAAAATAGTGAGCACATCAAAAAAAATGACTTCCTCAGATACTGCCTTTAGGATTTAGGCTTACTTTTTGAAAATGGCTACCATAAACACTATAAAAGTGCTATAGTGTTAGGTATGAACAAAAATATCTATCACTGATAGTGTTACCCCACCCCCACCTCCACCCCCCACCCTCCCAGGTGTCATTGTCTCCTGTTTAAGATTGCAGATTTCAAGGAAGGGAATTTCCTTTCAGGGAGATGCAGGGAGGAGGAAGAAGTGAAACAGTTTTTTTTTTTTTTCTTTGTAATATAATAATTCAGGAGCTGTTCCTGGAAGGCGTGAAAACATAAAGAATATATAAAGAGGTCTGAAACAAAGAGAAGGAAACAGAAAGAAGAGAAAGATGGAAATGGAGATTGAGATTCAGGTTTGGTTTTGGCCATTTTGTAAGATGGAGATATGAACCATGTGAGCTTGGCCATGTGGCCACCTGGGGCCTGCAGCCCTTGGCTGGCCCAGGCTAGCCACATGTGTGCTAAAGGCAGTTAAGAAGTTTGCAGATTTGAACTCCGTGTTGGAGTTTGTTTTGCTGAGTTTGACTTGTGTCTGGAAGAGGCCTTGCAAAAGTCACCCTGAAAAGAAAATGAACTTTGCTGGGTCTGGTACCATGAAGTTTCTTCAATGACCTGGAAGACAAGAAGATAGCATGGAAGATGAGGAGCATGCCAAAGGAGCAGCCAAAGGAAGATGTCTTCAAACATGTGGAGATGAACTCTAACTGGCTGATTTTGGTGAGATGATCAGGACTTAGGGACTGAGGATTTTTGGGAAAGGACTTTGGACAATGTTGAGAAAGGTTTTGGACAATGTTAAAGCAATCTGAGTTTTACTTACATGTTTCTTTTGTAGTAATTAGGAAATCACTTTGTTAGAAATAAATTAGTCTGCACTGATGGTCTTGCTTTGACTTGGTATTTTGGTTGAGAAGGCTGGGGATGGTGGAACGACCCATGAGTTTAAAAGAGGGTAATTTGAGGCAAACTATTTTAAAGTGTAATTTTTAAGTTTTTTTTTCTTCTGCAGTTTTGGAGTTGGGAGCTGAGAAGCAGCTGGCTGGCTTTTGCATATTAGTGGTAAAGGTGAACAGTGAAAATGCTTATGAACAGTTTGTAGCCTGCTTCGGAGAGAGAAGCAGGAAGATAGGTGTTAATGTTAAAGGCAAAAAGTCTTTTTCTTAAGAGTAGTTTAAGAAAATGAACCCCACAACTTTTACCTAAAGAGAGAAAGAGAATCCTGTCTTGCAGTTATTTGACTGTTTAAAATGATACTTTAAATGGAACAGGCTTACAGAGCAAATTCAAGGCCAATATTATCTGTTTGTCATCAAGAGGAGCTGAGTAATGAGCTTGATAAATGCTTTAAGATACTAAACAAAATACTGTGAGAACAAAGGAGTGACTCATTCTGACTGGGAAGACCTTCCCCCTTTCAAAGGTTGGAATACTTAACTAGGGTTTTGACTAATGAGTAAGACTTCAACGGGTGGTGAAAGGAATAAAAGAGAATTTTAAATGGTCTGAGCAGAGGCGCCGAAGTGCAAAATTCTATGAAGGACTTGGCAACTGTTGATGAATCCATGGCTTCTGTGGATGCCTGTGCCTGTCAGTGTGTGTGGTGGCGGGAGATGGGTCTGGAATGGGAGGCTGAGGAGATGGTGTCCAGTCTGTGTCATGCCAAGGGCAGTGAGAGGAAGGGGAGAGAAGGGGGGGTGGACCATCCTGTGACCACATCCTTGTCACCAGAGCTTTATTCCAGCACACCAGCCTTTGCAGCTGTTTTTGCAGAGCCCTTCACTGTCACACCCTAAACCCATGTGAAATCTGTATCAGGACACTAGACAATAGAAAACCAAGCACAAACTGATTTTGAAACTGGGCAAAAAGAGAAAAAAAGACTTTTTCATTGAACTAGAACACCTCAGCCTCTTTCTTTCTAGGAAGCAGGCTCCAGTTTAATTAGCATCTTCACTGTTCACCTACTGTTGGTATGCAAAAATCAGCTACCAGCTTCTCTCAGCTCTCTCCCTCTCAGATCTAAAAAAGAAAAACTTAGAAACACAGTTTAGACTAGTTTGCCTCAATTTACCCTCTTTTAGACTTCCGTGGGTTCTTTCCACCATCCCCAGCCTTCTCACCAAAATCCCAAGTCAAAGCAAGATTCTCAGGGTGCAGACTAATTTATTATTAAACAAAGTGATTTCCTAATTACTGCAAAAAGAAACATGTAAGTAAAACTCCAAATTACTTTAACATTGTCCAAAATCTTTCTCAACATTGTCCAAAGTCCTTTCCCCAGTTTGTCTAAAAATCTTCAGTCTCTCAGTCCTGATCATCTCACCAACATCAGTCAGTCAGAACAGTCAGTCAGAATTCATCTCCAGGTGTCTGACAACATCTTCCTTTGGCATGCTCCAATTCTTCCATGGTGTCTTCTTGTCCTCCACCAGGTAGTAGAAAAAAGCTCTATAGTACCAGAATCAGCAAAGTTCACTTTCTTCTCAGGCCTGACTTTTGCACGACCTCTCCCAGACACAAGTCAAACTCAGCAAAACAAACTCCAACAGGGAGCTCATATCTCCAACCTCCTTAACTCCCTTTAAGAGACACACTCCTATCCTGGGCCAGCCAAAGACTGCAGGCCCCAGGCCTTGGCCCCATGGCCAAGCTCACATGGCTCACATCTTCATCCCACAAATGACAGAATCAGAATCAGAACCAGAATCCAAATCAGAATCAGAATCTCTTTCTTTGTTCCAGCCCCCTTTATATATCCTTACTTCTGCTTTCCCACCTTCCAGGAATAGCTCCTGAGTTATCACATTACAAAGAAAAAACCTGTTTTACTTCTTCCTCTTCCTGATATCTTTCTGAAAGGAAATTCTAATCAAAGCCATTATCACATTTTAGCATATCCTCCTTAAAATTTGCAATCTTAAACAGGAGACAATGATACCCAGGGGGTAGGCATTCTCCCTCCCCCCACCCAATCAGTTTGAGAGGAAGTGGAATTGTCTGTTTGCTGTGTTGTAAAACCAGGAAAGCCAAGAGCTTGGTCCTCAGGACTGAGTCCACTGGTTTTGCTTGTCCAGTGGTACATGGGGCCTCGAGGCTGTTGTAAGATGGTTCCAGGTTTCCCATTGTCCTTCCCGCAAGTGTCTCTATAGGATCTTTGACAGTGGCATCATCTCAGAATCAAAACTGTTCAGCTGGACATTTGGTGCTCTGATTGCACTGGTCAGAGACCTTTCTGGGCTGAGTGAAAGAGATAGTTCCCCAAAGACAAATGTTTTGTTGTTAGAACTGGGAAGCATATCTCCCAGGCAGGTGGGGAACAAAACCCAGCTTGCTTGAGAGGTCTGGTGGCTACAAGGTCTCTATCTACCATCTACTCAAGTCATCTCTGATGCCAAGAATCTTGCTATATGTTAGAGGTGCAAAAACAAAAAAAGACTGAACCCTCTTTAGGGTACTTACCTTGAGCAGGAGAGATTCAGGGCAGAGTGTTGATTTCACTGCTCCTATTTTCTGATAGGGCTTCAGATCAGGACAGATTTTTCTGTAATGGGATTTAAATTTAAACGGCAACTTCCTTTTTTATGTGACTGATTGGATGTGCTTTATTCCTTGTTTCACTTTTTATTTAGAAACAAGCTTTCGTGTCATTACCACATACTTCTAGACATTTGTTGGGACAGAAAGGAGATTTTCTCTTTCCCTTTTTGTTCTTTTTGGCCTGGTCAAACAGTCGAATTAATATCACACATGTTTGCTGGGCATGGTGGCACATGCCTGTAGGTGGCAGCCTAGGAAGCCACAGCTGGGGCCAGGGATCAAGGTTCGAGTCCCACCCAGGGCACGTAGCAAGATCTAGTTCCAAAAAAATAACTGGGCGTGGTGCACACGCTTGTAATTTCAGCTACCTGGAAAGCTGAGGCTGGGGATTGCTTGAGTCTGTGGTACCCTGGACAACGTGAGCCTGTGGTTCCACAGGCAAAAATAGGGAGACCTAGTCTCAAAAAAAAAAAAAAATCACATGTTAGCAGGAAAAAAAAACCAAATTGAATCACATACACATGGAAAACTGCATGGATGTAAATTCTAAGATAAATAGACCCACACACGGGTACCTCTTGTATGCTAAGGAATGGAAATAAGATTGAACTTAAAAGGTTGAGCTCACTACCATTGCCAACACAGGGATAAATATGTGATACATAATTTTCTTACTGGTTGAGACCTTTGTTTCCCATTGCATACCACTGGTAGTATATGGTTAGCCTGTATCAACTCTAAGGTTTGAATGTATTTTTCAAGACACTTAGTCTTTATAGAGAACAAAGCACTACTTTATAAAAGGCGGAGACTGACTGTACTGATACTTGAGAAGTGAGTAAATATCTTACAGTCTGTCTGAAGATGTACTGGAGGATGCCCATATGATCTGAGGCTTGGGGAGCCCTCTTCAAGGCCAGGAATGGTAAGGGGGCGGGGTGGGATGCCTGGTCTCTGACAGCAGGTATTGAGGAGGTCTCCCAAGCACTGGAGGTGACTCTGGAGAGATACATCTGAGTAGGTTGTGCTGGGCATGTGTAGCAGACTGGAAGTTTTGAGCTTTTACTGCAAGACTAGTGGGAAGTGAGCAGTCAAGATTGTGCAAATAGGTGGACAGAAGTACAGTCAGGAAAATAATGTTGCAGGAAGGTGGTTAGAAAGTGTTCTAGAACAATAGTTCTGTTGGCAGCATGGAATTTAGCCACAGAGAGAAGAGGTGAGCAAGGAACAACATGTTTCTTTGGACAGGAACCCTTAGATCTGGGACTTAGGGGCAGAGAAGCACGTAAAACACCTAGTGGTCCAGCAGACAAAAGATGAGGAACAGGTGTGAATAACTGCTCTTTTTCCTTTCCTTTCTTGTCTGAAGACCCTAATTATGAAAGGTGCTTGAAGAATAATTTTTCCCTATGACTGTCATGTTTGTCATTTTGTAGCTTTTACTATTCTAGCATCCTGTTGATCAGGAGGGAGGGCCTGAAGATGACAGTGAGCTCCATCTAGCTGTTTCAAGATTCTTGATAACCCTGGGAGTTAAAAGCTGAAACTTAAAGGAGGTTAAACAACTTACTCAAGCCTCTGCAGGGCCACTGTGAGGCTGTAGTCAGTCCAGTGTTGAAGAACTAAATGATTTGTTTTGTTTCTCCTCTGATTGGGATTCAGCCAAGACTGGGTTGTTGGTGTACTCAGACATTCAAAATTGATGCCTGACTAGGTGCCTGTGGGATAAACCTTCCTGTCCAACTGGGAAAGCCTGTTCCCACTGGACTCAGTTCTGAGAGAAGGAAAAAGAGGGGAAACATTTGAATGATTTGGCCATAGGTAGGAGAAACTTGAGAACACCTCCACTCCAGTGTCTTCATGGCATCAGTGATGTCATTGAGCTCCAGCAAGGCCATGACTTGGCAGAGATGGTGCAGCTGCTGAATACAGCTCCTCCTGCGTGATGGACTCCTCACTCCAAATGTAAAGGTTTTTCTTCAATGATGTTTTTACACCTAAGTTTAAAAAAGCAAACATACAAAAACTCATGGAGCTAGTGAAAGCCATATGGGTTAAAGGAAAAGGAGGAAATGGAATAAAACAGTATTTAGCTAAACCATTTGATTACTTCATTGGAACTTGAAATTACATAGATTGTGAGCAGATACATACTCTGTATGTACAGAATTTAGTTTAAGGGCAAATGGCAAAGCTTCCTTTTTGTGATGTAAATCAGCATGGAATTGCCTGGATGTAGACTATCTTTTAACTCAGAAGGGTCTTGTAAAACAGTAATAAATGTGCTTTCTATTTGCAGTTTCAGCTAACCTCTATAAATTAGAAAAATTAATGGAGGCTGGTGAATCTGAAGCCTGGAGAGTAACTTGATAGGTCTTCCCTCATGAGCTAGATATCAGTCTGCGTTTGTGTGTTCAGAGGATAATATATCTAGGATGTGCATTACAAAGAAACAAAATACAAATTTTTTAATTCCCAGAGGTCTGAGATCTTTTCCACTTCTATAGATTATATCAGGTAATTTATAAGATGTGAAACTGATAAAAGACAATATAACTCCCCATAATTCAGTACAGTAATTCGCAAAAGATCTCTGGAATCAGTTTGGTTTTTTAATATATTAACAGTTTGTGAGGGAAGGAAGGAAACCAGATCACATTCATTTGAAAGTCTGCACAGATGCGCCTGGAACCCAGAGAGGTGCTTCCATTTGTAAGTATTTTATTCCATTGACAGATTACAGAAGGCAGGGAAAACAGATGACATAAAATAACAAAATTGTTATTTTAGACCTGAATTGTCCAGGGAACTTAAATTAAAAAGAAAATAAGATATTATGTTGGTCGGACTCCTTACTTCTCCAGCACAGCGATACCTCAAGGTTGTGCATGTCCTGTGTATCAAGGGAAGGCTTATGATTCTTCCTGGCTCAGCTGAGCCTCAGCAGAGTTGGAAACGTTTTCCCTACTGTGACTTTCTTTATGTCGCCGCCTTTTTGTTGGCTTTGATTTATTTTTTAACACACTAAAAGTATAATAGAGACTGAGGAGCAACTCTAGACTAACTTTACTAAGGGTTGGGATTTAGAGCAAGCCTACATCTATTAAATAGTATCCTCTACTTAGATTTGTATGGCCTCCCCCCTAAAATGTGCTACTCTTGTTATAAAAACTTCCAGCTGTTAATTTTAGTTAACATGGTTAATATGTAGATAGTTTAAGGTACTTCAGTGAACATAATTTCAAATCAAATATATAGATAATTTTTAAATGTTCTGTGAGTTTTTACTTCTAAGGCTTTTATTATAAAGCCCTCGCTTTTGGTTGATATTCTTGATTCATAGGTTACTGATACATGATTAACCTTGAAGTAGCTATCGTGGAAGGGCAAACAACTCAGACCCAACTTTGAGCAGAACATCCTTTCACTCCTTTGTTCTGCCTCCTGGGGCCACATTCAACTTACTATTTGTTGATTATCTATGATAGAATTGTCTAATGAATATTGGTGCTAAGAGTGAACTGTGGCATCATGACACATTTTCCTGTCTTTAAGGCTGGCCAACCAGCAGTCATTTTATCACTCTGTAGGGCAGTCACCTCCCCACATGGAGTCCTGTCTTCTGAAATCAGCCATTTAAGTCTTCATTGATTCCCTCAATAACATCTTGGTTACTTAATAGTTCACAGCCCAGAATCCTTGCCCAGTCCCTACCATCATGCTGTGTGACTTGATTGTGTAACTTGAACTCTCTGAGCCCCTATCTGCATAATGAGGATAATTGTAGTACCCACCTTTCAAGGTGGTTATGGGGGTTAAGATGATCCCTAAGTCTTTGCTCTGACTTTTAGAACAAATAAGAATTCAATGAGCATTAGTCATTATCAAGTACTTGCTATTTAGAAAGGGAAAAATATGGAGGTGAGCTCTAAAAAGATTATAATATGTTTTAGACACACACTTATAGAACTTGCTTCATTTATCAGATTTTTCTACTTCTAGAATGTTCTGACTTTCTCACTTGAATTATTTACTGAAATAATGAGAGATCACTGAAGTTCTCATTGATCTTGGGATCAATGAGATCTTGGGATGATGGTTTAATTTTGAATTTTTTTCAACTCTTCATAGTTAGATACCAAATCATTAAGTCACCTTTCCATCCTTGCCCCTGATGTTGTTGCAGTTTGCCTTGGAAAATAGGGGATAATACTTCATATATATCTCATATATAATATCTCATATGTTAACTCCACATGCATATTAGGATCACCTAGTGGAGATTTTTGACTGTTGTGCAAATACTTGATCGCATTGCCCAGAGAGCCCTGTTCAGTGGTGTAGGCACTAGTGTGTTAAAGGTATGCCACTGTCCATGACTCTTTCTGATGCACAAACCTTCCTATCCCCCCCCATAAATTAAGATGTCATAATACATCAGCACATTGTAACAACTCTAGATACTTTGTAGATTTACAGGTCTTAATTTAAAAACAAATTAAGTATGTATGTTGTTCAAAAGCATCTGAAATCTGGTGTATCATAGCAAGTATAGATTTACCATAAGAAGTCTCCTTGGGTGGTAATGATTTATTTTGAGTTACAATAAAATTATATCGAGGAAACAAAATTCCCTTGATTCTTGTCACTCCCCAAGATCCTTCTGTTCTCTTTTTTGATCATACTGATTTGTGAAAACACTTGTTCTGGTTTACATGCATCATCTCTGACTTTGTGGGCTAGAAGTGGATTCAATCATCCTGAGACAAGTACTTGCATAACCTTAATCTCAGATTCCCTGAGGGAATGAATTTTCCTTCTGTCTGTGATGGACTATACCTTCAGGGGAAAAACTTCCCTGTTTAAGGTCATTTAAGTGGTAACAACTGTGGGCTCTGGGGCTTTGTGGTTAAAAGAGAGTGGCCATTGAGCTGTGATTATTTAATTCTGTGGTTTCTTCTGGGCTTGTCTGCCTTTGGGTGTGCTACCCTATTTCTGTTCTGTGGCTCTAGCAGCTGTTAGAAATACCATGGATGTTTACTGAAATTAGGTGGTAATTTTATATACATACAAGAGCTGCTGATTGAATTGCCCAAGGTTGAAGTTTTTTTGTTGTAGCTTAAAAAAAAAAATCTTCCTGCATAAAGCTGGCTACATGAGGGAATTTGCTCCAGTTGCTAATGATTGCTTTTAAATGTGCAGCCTGTTAGCCTCAGTGGTTACCACAGGCAGCTGCACACTGTGTGTTAGCTTGAACACATGGTAAACATTTCATGGTTGCAACAGTGAACGTTGCTTGGAAGAGAGGACCTGTTTCAAAGAGAACATAAACTGACCTATAATAATGAGTGGAAAAAATTTTGTAGCTATATGGGAAC
Organism: Uropsilus gracilis; assembly: GCA_004024945.1. Taxonomy (NCBI): domain Eukaryota; kingdom Metazoa; phylum Chordata; class Mammalia; order Eulipotyphla; family Talpidae; genus Uropsilus; species Uropsilus gracilis. The sequence goes on along the minus strand of PVHY01006779.1, from coordinate 52,547 downwards.
AGATGTTAGCTAGATTTATTGTGCTGATCATTTCTCAGTATATACAAATATCAAATCATTATGTGGTACACCTGAAACTCATATAATGTTATATGTCAATGATATGCCAGTAAAGAGTGGAAACCTGAACACTGAGAATGTTATATTTGCGAGTCTCCTGCTTAGGACCAGTAGAGGGCTACCTGGAATCCCTTTGTTGCACCGATGTTATCTGCCTCCATTTAATTGGCTCCCTATGTCTGAGTGGAGTTTAATCATTGCACAGAGTTTAAATGCTAACACCAATGCAGTATTTGTGCACAAATCTCACCCAAGTTCCCCTTGTGCCAAGCCACCTTGGTCACTTCTGAAATGCGGAGCATTTCCTTCATGTTTTATCTCTGAAGGGCACAAGGGGCCAACTTCTGGGTGCTTGCTTGTGGAAAAAGTAATCATTTCCCTGTTTCCTTTGTGTGACAAATGACTGCCTAAGATACACACACATACTACTGCACATTTCATCTGAGTTTGTAATTACAGCGGGTGTGCCAAGCAGTGATTAGAAGTTCTATCTGCTCACTTTGCTTTGCATACTGCCTTGGAGAGGTGGGCTCTTGCTGGGCTGATTGCTGGTCCTTTCCTGCCTGGGAGACAATCCTCAGAAAGCAGCGTTGCTGACTTTTTTCAGATCTCCCGGAGTGGCAGGGAGCCTTGCTTCTTTTGAGTTCTTCCTTGTCACAGGGATAAATGGTGGGCGGGCACTGCCTAAAAATGACTATGATCATGGAAAATAGCCTCATGATTAAAAAGGGGCTCATGCGCCTGCCCGGGTACATCCTTCTCTTGGAGGCACATTACTGGGGTGGAGTTGAGGGAATTCTCTTTCATAGTAAGGCAATAAATTGTGTTTATCAGAGGACCCTCCATTAGCAAAAGGCAATTTAGAATGCGCTTTTTTGAATTTGTGTGGAAAATGCCAATGATTATCTGCTTCAGCTGGAAGGAGGAGAGAGGTGGAACCAGCCCAGGACCCTGTCATCAGCCCTTCAGATAAGCAACCTCAGGGCTTTTGCAGGAGTTATGTCCTCGTCTTATGAAGGCAGACTCTACCAGCTACACAAGTGACGTGAAAGATACACTTTTCGGGGGTTTAATGTCATGGGAGGTTTCCAACTATGAAGCTGGAAAAGAAAATCATTTCTGTCTGCTTTCTGAATTTGTGCTAATCTGCTGGTTACTTTGCTGGTCAGATGATAATACACAGCTAAGACCTAACAACTTAAATCTGATACTTAGTGAGAAAGCTAGTAAGGCCCTTTCATCTTATGGTTTCCCTATCTCACCAGTGGGGAGGTTGTCATTTTGTGTGATGTGATGTCACTATTAAATTATCAGTAGCCAGAATAAGAACTAAGACTTACACCTTTTGTGTGTGGCAGCTATTGTAGCTCTGAAGCTGAAATACCTCCCATTATTCTCACAGCCTGCTCACTTTGCAGTGAGTTGGCCTGGCAGGTATTGTTCTGCATGTACTCAGTGCTCCAGGAATTTCTTTCTTTTTTGAGACAGGTTCTCGCTATTTTTGTCCATGGAACTGCAGGCGCATGTTGCCCAGGGTACCACGGACTCAAGTAATCCCCAGTCTCAGCTTTCCAGGTAGCTGGGATTACAGGCATGCACCACCACGCCCAGCTGTTTTTTGGGACTAGGTCTTGCTGTGTTGTCACGAGCGGGATTCGATCCCTAGCCCCAGCCACTTCATAGGCTAAAGCTTGCAGGCACAAGCCACCATGCCTGGCTGAGTGCTCCAGGAATTTCAAGCCACATTTCTTACTGATAACTCAGGCTTTTAGCTTATCCTAACTACTGTGCTGATAACTAAGCTTAGAGAACTCAGTTTTATCATAGAGGATAAGAAATCTTTCTCTGCTCCTCTGGTTGATCTCAGACTGGTCTAGCAATGAAATTAACATCAGACAGATTCATAGAAGAAATGAAATTCAATTGGCATATGTATGGACAACCTTTGTTTCTGTGGTTTCCAAAGACAGTGAAGCAAAATGGGGAACAGAGAAATCTTCCCTGATCTAAGGAATAGAATAGCTTGTTCCTAAGGAGAGAGGAGGGAAACTCATATAAAGACCAGATGCTCTGTGTTTAGATATCTGCCCTGCCATATAGGTAGGTTTCTTCAATAGATAGGTTATTTCTGGCAAAAACCCTGGGTAATTCCCCCAATTTTCATTCTTCTACTACTTAAGGAAGTGGGAAAAGTTTCTCTGGAACTTCTAGGGCCTCGGCTGACCTCAGCTCAAAATTATTACCTAGTAGGGAAGGCCTGTCTCAATCTATGGGCAGGGGAGCTACCCTTCCATTTCCCAAGGTGATCTTGATTTTGACTATCAAGCATAGATCATCTGATTTCATCTGAGCAAGGGAGACCTATGACTAACTTGGGGCTTGGTGTGTATATGTCTGCCTCTGCCCTTGAACATCTTCCATTTTGTTGTAAATGACACCATGTCATTTTCCTGTGACTGAATTGTATTCCTTTATGTGGATGTACACAACAGTTTGATCCTGTTCTCTACCAGTGGGCACTTTGGGTGTTTTCCTTGTCTTGGCTGTTGTATATAGTACTGCAATATAGTAAGCACTGCAGAGCATAAACGTTTTTGAGTTGATGGTTTGATGTTCTTTGAATGCCCAGGAATGGTATTGCTGTGTCATACAATATCTCTGTTTTTAGTATTTTAAGGTAAATCCAGATTGTTTTACAGTTTATGTAACCACCAACAGTGTAATTATAAGGTTTCCTCTTTCTTCACATCCCTTCAGCACTTGTTATTGGCGGTCTTTTTAATTTGTTCTGTTCTCACAGTTTTGAGATGATAATCTCATTGTGGTTTTGCCCTGAAATCTTTCTTTTTAAGGACAATAATGAGCATTTTACACATAGCTATTGGCCATTTGAATATCTTCTTTGGCAAATTGTCCAGATCTGTTGCCTATTTGTTAATTGGGCTATGGATTTTTTTTTATTGTAAAATTGTTTCTATATGTTTTGGATGGTCACGTGTCAATGTTATATCCCATTCAGTGGGATTTTTTAAAATCTTATATTTTCTTTTGCTGTATACAAGCTTTTTAATTTGAGACAATCCTACGTGTTAATTTTGCTTTTATTTTCCTTGCCATAGGAGTCAAATATGTCATGAGCATATCACTAGCTTATTCTTGTATATATTTTACTGTTGCATCATCTTTACTTGTGAATTCTTGGCTTAGTATAAAGCCCAGGCTCCTATTTTCTTCTTACCCAGGCCCCTCCCCCAGCCACCTTCCATGAAGAGACTTACTCACATCCAATATAGCTACCTCTGATTTCAGAAACCCCTCATCTGACATAAGTAGGACCTTTCCTTCTGTAAAATTACAAAAATATTTCCAACATAAAAATTACATTGTAAGAATCCTTGCATAGGACTGAAGAATGACTTCATTTCACTGACTAATGCTGGGTAGAATGCTCAGATTTTAGAAGAAAGAAATTGTATAGGGCATACCTATACTAAAAACTGACTCATTTCATATCTGGATCAATACCATGTGTCCTGTATATTATCTGGCAACCCTAGAGTCTGGTATATTAAAAGAAAAAGAAATGAAAGAGAAATGACTCTACTGATAATGGAGCGGTGAGGAAGGAAAGTGAGTGAAAACATTTCCTGTCTGTTGTCTCTGTGAATAAAGTGACCTCCATCCATCCAGTTTATAATTAAAGGGAATATTTCAACATCAGGCCAGAAACAGCCGAAGAGGGAAATGGGTAGAAGACATGGGTTATAGATTATGACTGTTTCTTCAGCGGCTAGGTGATGGAATTAGTATATTATAGTGAGAAGGTATACTATAGATTATGTGATCTAATTTCTGCAGTTCCTCTAGGAGGAAACTGGAAGTGAAATATGGAGAGGTTAAATTGCCTGACCACATCATCATTTAGAGGTGGAACCAAGACCAGAGCTTTGCTCACTCACTCTTCCTTTGAAAGCCTGTACTGTAAAATTTTGACATACCATTGAGTTTATATAGTCCGTTCATACCAACTTCTTGTGACAACGGAAAACTTTCTTGTGTAAAAGTGATTATGATAAAAATGGAAGTAGCCAATAGCCCAAAACCTTCTTATTTCAGTAATTGCATTTCTCTTCCTGGTGACCAGACTTAGAGTATTCTCAGCAAATACTCCTGACTTCTCTGGGCTTCTAACTCAGCATCCTACTCTTACCTGTAAAGTAAAGGAATTTTTATTAAATGATTTCAGTTTTAACTAGCAAGTCTGTGACTTAGTAACTATTGTCTGAATGTATAGTCTTACTGGTTTCACATAGCATATTAAACTGAGGTTATTGTAAAATTGATGAAAGATTAATTTTAATAATTAAGTTAAATGAATTGCAATTAACTTTGTTGTAGAAGTATCATCAGGATAAGGAATGGCAGTATTACTTGTGAAACAGGTGTTGAACTCAAAAGGCAGAAGAGAAGGGACTCAAGGGGAAGCCATATAAATAAAAATGATAATGAAATGTTCTAGAAAATCAAACATTTAACTAGTGTATACAATTTTTGCTGGGAAATAGTGTCAGATGGCATTACCACAGCCTTTACTGTAGTGCCCTTTCTTAACCATGGTTCTTTTACAATTACAATTGCACTCTGGCTGGCCTGGTCTGCTCTTCCACCTCCTCTCTAAAGGTCCCAGTATCTCTGAAGAATAATCACACTAAAAGCAGGAAAAGGGAAGCTTTTCCAGAGTGTCATCAGTGATAGGATAAAGGTTCCTGAGGCATTGCGTGGGCAAAACAAGGCAACTCTCCCCAGCAAGGGAAAAAGTGTGCCCTTCTCACCTCTTTTTAAGTGCCGAGCCTCCCCTGAAAGATGTGCCTTTCTTACAGAGGAAAAACCTCCTCTTTTGGCAGCAGAACTGAAATAGAAATTGAGCTTGACCTATTTCCTCAGCAGTGTGAGCCTTGCATTGTCCTCTCAGGCGGTATGAAAATCCTTGAACTGGGAAACTGACAGCTGCAATCAGACACTTGCATTGAGAGAAACATCATGAATTTTAATAGGAGCGCTGCTACTGGACTAGGAGTGCTGAAGTCGGGCTGAGGAGAGGGAGCAGAGCCAATTCAAACAAAAGGAGCAGAAGGGGAGTTATCACATGTACTGCTCATGGCAGTGATGAGAGTAATATTCAAGTTATTTATCTCACAACGATATTGATGATTTAAGAGGGAAGGATCCCCGAACTCTTGTTCTTGGAAAGGGTTATGAATCTTCCATGACTATTAATCTCACTGTACAGAAAGCTAAGCAGGCGGGTATATCAAAACGTGACTTGTTAGCAGGAGCAGTGTGTACGCTGTACTTCCGCAATACCAAGAAAAAAGCTCAGGCATGGAGGTCACCACTACACAGATAAGGGTGCTTCCTCACAGACACACATGCACCCCCACAGAGCCAGTGTCAGGACATCCTTCCCTCTTTGCCATCCAGAGCACTTCCCCTTCCCAGTAGCCAGCAGCATCCTGTTTATCCTGGGGCTGACACATTGAGATCTCTCCCCACTATTGGGTCTCTTCACACAGTGATTGCTTATGGGAATAGCTGTTCCCTACGTGGTCTTCCCAGGACTGGAGAGTGTAAGAGGCAGCCCTGTCTACCTGTCTAGAGCTGTGTCTGCCATACCATGCCCAGACTGTATTTATCAGAAGCTAGGGCTGTTTGGGGGGAATTAGTGCAATTTTGAGCCACATTTTGTTTTAGAAGGTGGTTCTTTGTTTAAAAAGGTGACAAGATCATTTCAGACTCCCATTTTTCTGAAGAAAAAAAAACTCTTAAATTTTTTTAGTGAAGGTAGCACATTAAAAAATATTTCACGAACTTTGCTCATCAAGTTCCTCTCTTTGGGGAGACGATTTAGCCTGGGAAGCTTTTAGACCATGACCCGTTACCCAAGAGAGTGCTGGTTGACATTCCAAATACGATTTGCTAAGTACTGAAGAAAACTGCCACACACTGAACAGAAGCAGCAACTGTCATCTCAAGGTGGACGAGTAAAGATGGAACTAGTTTCTTGGTCTGTGAGCTAGTTCTCCTGTAGCTGGAGGGAAGTGAGAAGACTGTTTCCACAGTGAGGAATTGGACTCAGGCCAATTGAGGGCAGAACATGTGACGCATGAAGATGAGCAGAGCTGTCCTCTGCCAGCCGGGTGGGGAAAGGGGGAGGGGGCATGTCCATGTGCCCTGCCAGGACCTGCCATCCTCCATCCTGTAGAGGTGGTAGTGAGCCCCTTCCAGGCCATTTAGCCCAGCCCTCACATTTGTGAAGGTTTCATATTTATTCCTCAAAAATGATCATCTAATGAATTTATACACCTGTATATTGTGTGTATTTAACCAATCTGCTGCACTATGTGGAGACACTATCATGATTACCATATATATAGCCCATTTCTTTATGGTTTGGTTGCATGGAAGTAGTTGTGTTTTCCCTCCTTAGCTCCTTGCTTGCCCTCTGAGAATATTCTTCCTTCTAGGCCGCTCCTCATACCCAGGTCTACACATTATGCTCTTTTGTTGCTCTCAGTTGGAGTGTTCTGTTTACATGGTTGATGTTGTTAGAGACAAACCAGTTCTGGTGGTTGAGACTATGTGGATGGAGTTTATGGTGGTAATGACATTTTCTTACAGCTGGGGTCCTGCAACGTAGTGTTCCAACCCTTCCTGTATTGTCATGCCTCTCTCCTTTTCCTCACATCTGTTTTCTACCTCAGTCCTCTGCTGCTCTGTAGCCATCTCCATGAGTATGTTGGTCCTACCAATCCCTTAGAGTCTAATACGATGAGATGCTGAACTGCAGTGCCCGTCTGTGCTTCTCACCTATGTATTTGTTGCTTCAATAAATACTGTGTATGGGTCTACACTCAAACATGATTCTGGGTGCTTTGATCACAACAGAAAGAGGCAGACACAGCCTCCAGGTGCTGGTTGTTTGTCCATCCTCCCAGATTGCTGAGCGCACACTCTGACCTCAGTTATCCAGGGCTCTGTCTTGATATTCTCTTTGGCCTATTCCACCTGTTTTGCTTCCCAAGGTTGCTCTTGCCACATGCCAAAAACCCACAAGTAGCTTCTGCTCATATTGGTGGGGAATCGTTTCCCTGGAGAGAGGGTGAGAGGCCTGAAAGCCTAGGTGAGTAGGGTGTTCTCTGGGCCATTCAGGTGCCATGATGGATTGGAAAGTATCCAAGAAGGGAGGAAGCTTTTCTTTTCAGGCTAAATGGCCTTCTTGTTGGGAAGGAAATAATCAGTCCCAGCTGGAGAAAAGAGACCAGGTTCTCTTCGCTTTTCCATTCAAATCTAATCTCATGACATGAGTTTCTGACATGAGTAGCATTCTTGCCCAGACTTGTGGCCCCAGGGAGGAGATGGTTATTTAAGACAGCTGGCTCTCCTGGCAAGGCATATAACTTGATGATAAATGCTTACAGACAACTTCCCTTCCTTGCTGGTCCCAGTCTCAGCTTAATTGACACCTCTGGAGATTTGCAAAAAAAAAAAAAAAAGATGTTTCTTTGAAAGAATATCATGTCTCTTATGCAAGAAAATGATAAGAAATTCTGCTTGCATACAGTTCATCAGTATTTCCCAGCTGATGGAATTCTTTAGGGAGGGATTCCTTTTATGCATTCCCATGAAACAGAGGTTTCCTCTGCCTTTAAAACCTGTCTTGTGTTATAGGGTAGAATAAATCTGACATATGATTTTATTTTGTCTTTCTTTGTTTTGTCTTTTGAAAGGAACTATTTTTATGAATTGGGGATTTGTTGTTATATTGCACATTTTTTCTTTCCTGGAGGCTTAGATATAGCTCTATCAGGAGTAATGTGAAGTTTTGGTCATTTACATTTTCTTTTTTCTAGTTTATACTCCCTTGGCTAAGAAACCATGTTCTTTCAAATGACAGTTAACCTAGGTTTCTACATATATATGCCAAGCATTTTCTGTAAATTCTTTCCTCATAATTGGTGATAAAGTCTGGGGGCAAAGAATGAATTGGTGCATCCATGTCTTTTGTCTTAGAACTTACCTGGTCACTGGTGGTTATGTATGTGTGCTAAAGACATGCTGAGTAGACAGACATTTGTCTGAGAATTTGAAAGTTCTGAGGCTATGTAGACTTTATCTCTGTAACTTACCAAAAATGTGAATATTATGTGGTAGAATAATCTTTTAATAACAAAAGTCTAGGACTGCATCATTGAGCTAAAATTAAAAGGAAATGAATAAGAAAGACATAGACCTGGTTTCCAAATCAATACTGAGTAAAAAAAGCAAATTGCAGGATGATATATTTAATATATTAGAACTCACATAAAATGTTTACAACACACTAAACAATGTCTCTGGTTGCCTGTGATGTGTGTATCTCTTGCACAGTCTGAAAATAGGGATTGGAAGGACCCATGCTCAATACTTGACAGTGTTTGCCAGGGGAGAAGGAGGGGGAATGGGAGGGAAGATGGGGAATGGGAATGGAAATCGAGAACAAGGGATTTTAACTATATTATGTTTTATTCCTGTATAGGAAAAGGGCCTGAGGCAAACCTGACAGCATAACTTTAATTTCAGGGATTGGACATTTGCTGTATGTGCTTTCATGCACAAAATTATCTACATAAGTTACCTTAAAATGAAAAAACAACAAAAACCTTTTCTACCTTCATTCTAAGATTCCACAAAGATGGGAGCAGGGCTGCACAGCCAGTAACCTGAACTCTTTCTCAGTGTTTGCACCTTTAGCATAAACCTTAATCAACTCATGGATCTGACAAACTTGGATCCAGTACTTGACCCCGAAGCAGCTTGTGGGCAGTGCGCATAGCAGCAGGTGGTAGGCTTCCTTCCACCTTCACCAGTGATCCCACAGGGGTTCAGACTACAGGCAGAGGGCAGAGATGATGGTGGATGGCAGTCGTCCCCCTATCATGCTGCCCCAAGGCAGGCAGCCCCTGGTTCAGGGCTGCAGGGAGAAGTGTGGAGTCCTATGGGCACAGCTCCAGAGCTGTGGCTCCTCTGGTTACAGGTGGTAAAGAGGCCCGAGGATTTGATGCTGGGAGGGTGGCACAGCCTGATCAGGTGCGAGCTATGAACGGAGATGCTGCAATCAACTGTCAGATGAAAGCGGTCCAGACCCATCAGGGATAATGTTCCAGGTCACTGAAGGGAGAGAAGCCAAAGTATTTCAGAGAGGGCGGGGGGGGGGCACTGCTTTTGACATCACCAGCAAGGAGCAGCAGAGGCCCAGGCCTGGTGCCTCTCAGAGCTCTTGGTGGTGGTGTGGGCCAGCAGCTCACACAGTGCTTTTGTCTGGTGCTTCCGACACTGCCACCCCCTGCTGGTCTAGCGACAGCTCTGCTGGCCAGCATGTCCCGGCATGGTCCACAGTGGGCTGCACTCTGTTTCCAGGCACCTCCAAGAGCTGCCTCTTGTCCTGTCCAGTTCTGTGTCTGCTGCTGCCCATCCTGACCCTCACTGGGGCTTGGCTGTTTTGTCCTTATCTCAGAGCCCCCTCCCCCCCCCACCCAGCACCTCCAACTGGACTGAATTGGCTCCTGGCTGGCTGACTGCCATGGGCATTCCAAGCCCTCATTAATGGGATGGCACCATCTTGGTTGAGCAGCCTTTTGTTTGCGATTGCTGGATGCTGGGCACTCTCTGGGGTGAGATAGCTGGCCATGTGTGGCCTTAGTAACTTTGTTTCCCCTGTTTGTTAAATAAACCTCACTCTTGTGGTTCCCTGCCCCTGAAGCCTACAATTGTGTGCATGGGTGAGAACCCACAGACAGTGACCTGTCCTCCACTGGGCTTTCCCCATAGATGGCTGTAACCCTGCTGCAGGCTCCGTAACCAACTGTTTCACAGCCGCTGTACGCTCTTGCTCTGAATTCCCCTAGCAGCCTCCAGATCAGTTATGTGTATGTTAGTGTGTGTGTTTCAGGAACAGGTGCCCTGAATTTCAGTGGGACTAACTGGTGTTTGCTCGAGCCAGTAGTTTCAGTTTGAAAAAAATTGTCTTAAATTATTTCATCAGATGGCATGCTTTCTCTGAATAGCCACAGGCATGTTACTTATTCCAAGGATTTCTTTGTCTAGAGAAGTAAAACCTTCACTTGCTAAGAAGACTGCACTAAGAAAAAATATTTCTCATTGCTTCTCATCTAGGGTTAGTGTTTTGAAAATGAGCATTTTGATCCCATGTCATATGAAAATAGAAGCAGTTAGACAGAAACCATGTCTCTTAGTTTCTCTAGCACAGAACTGCCCCCACTTACTCTGCACTCAGGTTTTGTCTAGTACAGGCTGAAAGCTGGGTAACAGGCAGAGGGAACATTCTCCTTTGATGGTGTGAAATTTGGACACTAAACTTCATTATCTTTCTAATCAAGGGCCTCAGCTCCAACCTAATTAATTCTTGAATTATTCTCAGTGGTTCCCAAATCTGAACTAGTCTCCCCTTAACCTGCTGAAAGTGAAAAGGCTCTGGAAAGAGTCTTTGAGTGTTTTTTTTTTTCCCCTTGATACAAGAAGTAAAAATTTAGAGCATGATGATAGAGGGGAAATAATTTAAGATATAAACATCAAAAGCAGAAACCATTCCTTTTTAAAAATACAAGTATGGTTTTATCTGTTAAATCTAATTAACCCCACTCTGAGCCTCATAGTGATGTTTTTAATGATGTGCTGAGGTGGTGTTTTCCAGAATTATTACAGAATTAACCAATAGTTTTTCCTTACCACCTTAACGGATGGTGCACTTTGCATTAATGCAGAGGTTCTTAACCTGGATGTGCTCACCAAGTGCAAAACTAACACCAAAAGGGTAGACTAAGCTGATGATGGATTTTGTATACTGAGAATAAGTTGCTGGGAAATGCCCCAGGTTTTGCCTATTAAAATTTAAAATGTCGTAATACTTATTAATGCTTATTTATATGCTTAGAGTTCTCAGCCTGGCAGAAATGCATTCCTATGCTAAAGTCATATGATTTTAACTTGTGTTTGTAATTTGCTTTTAAAAAGAGCCAGTTTGTTTCAAGATATCAATTTCAGGACAAATTCAGTATTCCCTAAGGTATAAGGTTCACTTGAACTTGCACTGACCCATATGACATTGCTTAGGAGCTGCTCTTTTAAAAAGAATAAATCCTAGATAGAAGCTTATAAACTTGTCATTCATTTACTTCATAAAAGTAAGACATAGAAAAATGGTCTGGTTATTTGGGTTTTAGGCAAGTATAAAAACTTCTTTGAGCTATCTCACCAAGCGCTCATCTGTTGTTTTTTTGTAGGTTGTAAATCTCTGTTTTCTGGGAGGAGACAGTGTAGTGAAATACAGAGTGTGTTGTAAGGTAGACGGCGGCAGAGTTCAGATCTCAGCTCTTCATTGACTGTGACCTTGAGCAAATGCCTTACCTGCTGAGCCTAGGCAGCTATGTAAAAGTGGGAGTCATAGTACCTGCTTGACAAGGTGTGCTGGGGGTGAGAAAAAACCATATATAAATGAGACTGCGTCCATGCTTGTTTCCTTTTCTATCAGAAACAGGAAAATTTGGATTAAGAAATCGGTACCTTGACAGTGGGCAACAGTTTCCTCTTCCACAATATTTATGGCTTCATTTGTTTGTTATTTGAAGATGACTCTGCTTTGAGCACTGACTCAGGTTCTGCTTATATCCTCCAGCTTCTTGAGAGTGACGGGAAAACTCATGATAAGAGACTTCGTTAGACTTTATTACCTCAATTTTTCTAGAATTCTGTCCAAGACTACTTCCCTTGCTGAGAAAGTCTAGGGTGATATGAGACTTTCTCCTCCAGGAATTCAGGCTGGGGTCTCAACTGGGACAGTCAAAAAATCATCTAAGAAATGACCTCTTTGATAGGAAGAGAGATCATTGTGTCATCTCCCAGAATACAGTTGGTAAAAAAATATTTATGAATTTGTTTTTCAAGATCTTATCCTACTAGTAAAGGTATTTCCAGAAACCAAATCTTTGGTCTCAAGACATTATGATTCATCTCAATGAGTGAGTGGTCATTACTAGGCGAAGGCTACAGTGGGAGAAAGAAGGTTAGGTTCATTCTTAATGGAAGCAAATTGAAGTGTGTCAAGAGGTATCTGTTGTAGCAGTTGAGAAGCCTTTTACTCTAAGTACTGTCATCTTTTAGTTTCACTTCTGTTTCCATGGCAACCATGGTCTGTGAATGCCTGACTGAATGGTTTTTCAGGAAGTTGAAAAACACTGCTATTCTAAGTAGCTTCCTTTCTGCTTCCTTTCCTTACTGTAGGCCAGCCAACATTTACTGAGGACGAAGCTGCCTATTTATGCTAATTGTTTTCTTAGCCTAGTGGGTAAAGACAAGGGGAGAATCTCAGCCTTCCTTACTTCCCTGTGAATTTGTTTTTCTGGTGGTAGTCCTAGCATTTTGGAAAGAACCAAGTGACTTTTTCTTTATTTCATGCATGTTTCCTCTGTGAGTTTATTTCTGTTGTTGTTGTTTTTTAAGCAGAGCTGAAGAAAAAAGGATTGGGGTGTATGTCTAAGACAACATTGGTTATAGTGAAGTCAATCTGAATTTGTAATTTTCAAGTATCTGAGGGTAGTTTACTTAAAAAAATTAATAGAAATAAAAAGATAATAGCCTAAGCAAGCAGCTGTTAGATTTATCATTTATTATAATGTGAAATTGTCATTTGGATTTTTCTTGCACCTTAAAATACATATTTCTACTTGTTTACATTATAAAAAAATGATATATGGTTGAAAAGTCTGGGCAGGGGGGGCATTCAAACTAAGTGATCTCTTCCAGTAATTCACAATCTGTGGCCATTTTATAGATAAAGAAGAGCCGACAATACCTATACAGTAATTCTAGTTTCAAATATAAGCCACTTAATAAATTCTTTCTGGGCTCTTTGAAATCCTCTTTAGTGGTGAGTTAGGAAAAAAAAAATTCTTAAACTACTCTTTAGCAGAGCCTACCTTTTAAAGTTGAACTCTAGTAGTGAAAGCATTTAGTTTCAACAATAGTTTTGGATTTTTGTTGTCTCTCGTATATACACTTACACATAAAGCTGAAATTCAAGAAAATCCATTAAAACTCTGTATTTTGTACTCCTAATATTGACCGAGGTTAATGTCACTTTAAACTTATCTCTCAAAAATCTCATGATGTTTCCTTTGCATTTTTGTAAGTCCTGGAAATTTTCAGTAGATTAGGGTTGGAAATTATCTCAACACCTTCATTTAAATATTTCAGGTCTCTGAATAACAACAAATAGCAGGTTTAATTGCAAATTGCTTCAGTTTGAATCTCTTGTTGCAGTAGTACAAGGGATGTTACTTTTTTCAAATCAAATCACCTGTAATACTGAACGGTTTCATTTGTGAAAGATCTAAGGTGATTCTTTAGCAAGTCATTTTAAGGTTTCTAGGCTTTGTCAACTGAGTATTTGATGAATACCTCCTATGAAGCACTGTAGAGCTTGACTTATAGAAACCAGGACGATAATGGGTTGGTAGGAATTTGGAGAAGTGTGAGATGGACTCTCTTGAGGGCTACCTGGAGGAAGTAGAATACAAAGCATTTCATTCTCAGTGAAAATATTGAACATGCTCTGTTAGGTGATGCCTATACTATACTGAGATTATAGGGATCAGCAAGACAATGTTGCTGCACATGTGGAGTTCAGTCGCTGCATAGTCCAGAAAATCAAACCAGGCAGTTACCGCAGGGTCTGTGTTTGGTGAACTACTGAGTTTTAAGACACCACTTGAACTGGGGGGGCATGGGGGGGGGGCTGGAATCTCATTGGGGATTTCTCAGAGGACACGCAAAGCTGACACTTTGAACAAAAAGAAATCCCAACTGCTGCTTACTTAAAACTGCTGCTTACTCATGTTCCTTTTTCCCCTCTAAGTGCGCCCTCAACTTATGCTGAGAGCAGTCTCCTAAAATATAAGAGACTTTTTCTTAGAAGCGAAAATATTTAGACTTCAGAATTTTATAGTAAGAAGAGATTTAGAGAAATACAACCACCAGATTCCTGTGTGACTCTGTAAAGGGAAAGAAGTGACACTGCTTCCCCTGGGTCAGGAAAGAGAGAACCCCTCTGGTGCCAAATGTCCAAATGTGAGAGTCCAGGGAGGCTAGCAATTTGTGTCCTCTTCTTCCTTTTGAGGAGAGGTTTATTGTGTGCTCCTAACACATGCTTGATATCAGCCTCTCTATCCTTTTCACACAGACTGATGAGGGACCGGGGGTAGAGAAGGGGGAGTGATTGTGACAATCTGTTAAGAGCTTGCACTGAAAGAAATTATGGCTGCCACCTATTCACCCTGACCTAATTAATCTGTCTACAGGAGGACTGCAAAATCCCTGTTTTTCAATGGCCCACATTCATCTGGGAAGCTCAGCTCTGCTCCTGCAGATGCATTGTTTCTCCCCTGGATGTTTCCCGATTAGATCCGGCTGATGGCTTTCATTGTGTAGCTTAGCTAAAATGCTACTTTCATTTGAGTAGCTTTTATAAGCTACATACCATCCCAATTCTTGAGAGCCTTGAAGAAAGAACTGAAAAGCAGTCAGAGGCTTCTAAACTGATATACTTCCCTTCATGGTTAAGAATTACTTTGAGCTTATTATTTAAGATATTGACAGATATTTTTCTGGATCAGATTTGGTGTCTGGGTTATCCTTGAAGTTAAATCCCGATTTAGTATTTTATAAAATGGACAATAGATTACCAGAGTTAAAGAACAAGGAATAGGCCATGCACGGTGGCTCATGCCTGTAAGCTTCAGCCTATGAAGCGGCTGGGGCTAGGGATCACGGTTCGAGTCCTGCCTGGGGCCCGTAGTGAGACCTAGTTCCAAAAAAATAGCTGGGTATGGTGGCACATGCCTGTAATCCCAGTTACCTGGGAAGCTGAGGCTGGGGATCACTTGAGTCTGTGGTACCCCGGGCAACAAGAACCTGCGGTTCCACGGGCAAAAATAGCAAGACCTAGTCT
>PVHY01006779.1:0-37326 GCA_004024945.1 Uropsilus gracilis | reverse complement strand
GGTGCGTGCCTGTAAGCTTCAGCCTATGAAGCAGCTGGGGCTAGGGATTGTAGTTTGAGTCCTGCTCCTGGCAATACAGCGAGACCTAGTTCCAAAAAAATAGCTGGGCATGGTGGTGCGCACCTGTAATCCCAGCTACCTGGCAAGTGGAGACTGGGAATTGCTTGAGTCCATCGTACCCCAGGCAACTTGAGCCTGCGGTTCCACGGGCAAAAATAGCAAGACCTATTCTCAAAACATATATATATCGTTAAACAGCATGAGACAGAATTGCCAAATATATTGTATTCTAGACTTTCTGTATTCAGTATTTTCTTTTTTTTTGATTTAAATAATTTATACACACACACATATATGTATGTGTGTGTATATATATATATATATATATATATATATATATATTTTTTTTTTTACATCATTGTAATACCTGGGCATCACCCATCAATTCCTCTCCCCGGCCACTCCAGCTGGGTTCCCCTCCCCCCAAGTTGTGTACTTTCATTTGGTTGTCCATATATTAGTGAAAACATTTGGTTTCTGTTTTTTTCCTTCTGACTTGTTTCTGCCAATATGATTTCTTCTAGGTAAATCCATGTTACCAAAAAAAAATCATCAGATTTGTCATTTTTAATTGATGCGTAATATTCCATTGTGTATATATACCACATCTTTTTCATCCAGTCATCTGTCTTGGGGCATTGGGTTGTTTCCATGTCCTTGCAGTTATAAATAGTGCTGCAGTAAACATCCAAGCACAGGTGTCCCTTTATACCCACGTTGAGATCTCCTTTGAGTAGATTCCCAGAAGAGCAATTGCTGGGTCAAATGGTAGTTCCATTTTCATTAGTGTGTGGGTTCTCCACACAACTTTCCATAGTGGCTGAACCAGTTTACATTCCCACCAGCAGTGTAAGAGTGTTCCTTTCTCTCCACATCCACGCCAGCACTTGTTGTTGTCTGTTTTTTGGATGTGGGCCATTTTTACTAGTGTAAGGTGGTATCTCATTGTGATTTTGATTTGCATTTCCCTAATTATTAGTGATGTTGAGCAGTTTTTCATGTGCCTGTTGGCCATTTGTTCAGTATTTTCTTTCATGGGATTCTGTTTTCATCAAGGTAGTTCTTGTGCTTCTTATGTACGTCAAGGCTTTCTTCTGTGATCTCATTCTCTTATAATATTTGAACTGCAATTACTACTTGTTCATCTCACCATCAGACTGAGTGCTTCTTATCCATGTCTTATATAGTAAGCACTTGATTAACATTAGAATGAATATATGGTGGTAATTTAATGTGACTCCAGTTTGGTGAAAGATATTTTAGTATTAGTCTAAAGATATTTAACATTAGATATTTTATCCAGTATTAGTATCTGGGCATTTTATCCAGTATTTCACTTTGAAAAGTTATTTACTCATTTGGGACACTACAAGGAAATATACTTCTGAAATTTAAGAACAAAAGCTGTGTTACATGAAGGTAGTCTAGTATTATACAAATATAGTTTAGGCATACAATTAGATTAATTTGCTCACATTTCTATATTAGCAAAAAAATTTGACATTTGTATATATGTATATGAACATAGTCACAAAAACGTACATATGTCAACATTTACACACATGTGTGTACATATGTAAGCATCCATACACATATATGTACATGTATCATTTACATATATTAGTATAAAGCTAAGCTTAGCTTTGGGAAAAAAATTTGATACTTTTAAAAGAAATTTACATTCTACATTCTAGGGAACTATGGGTAGAAAGTTTTAAACATAATTTTCCATGTGTATTATCTATGTGTCTATATTTTTATATGTAACATGAATCATATTTCTATTTAGAATTTCTGGGAACTTAAGGTATCTTCATTTTTTTGCTTTTAATTTTCTGCAAATCCACAATTGCTAATTATAGAATCAACCTAAGTACCCTCCAAAAAAATGAATAAATTGTGGAATGTATACTCTGTAGCATACTGTACAGCTCTTCAAAAGATGAAATAATGCGTACTGACACAGAATGAATGGACCTTACGATGATTATGCTAAGTGAAATTAGTCAGAAGGTGTGAAAAACATGAAAAAAATTTTGCCCTCCATACTAATGACAAGGGTCTGATAACAAAGATACACAAAGAACTCACACAACTTAACAAAAATCCAGTTAAAAAATGGGGAGAATTAAAAAGACAATTCTCCAAAGAGGAGATACAGATGGCCAACAGGCACATGAAAAAAAGCTCAACATCATTAGCAATCAGGGAAATGCAAATCAAAACTACAATGAGATACCACCTTATACCAGTAAGAATGGCCCACATCCAAAACACAGCAACAAGTGCTGAAGGGGATGTGGAGAGAAAGGAACACTCTTACATTGCTGGTGGAAGTGTAAATTGGTCCAACCTCTATGGAAAGGTGTGTGGAGAACCCTCAAACTAATGAAAATAGAACTACTATTTGACCCAGCAATTGTTCTCTTAGGAATCTACCCAAATGAGACCTCAGTGCTTGTACAAAGGGATACTTGTGCTTGGATATTTACTACAGCACTATTTATAATTGCAAGAACATGGACACAACCCAAATGTCCCAAAATAGATAAATGGATGAAAAAGATGTGGTGTATATACACAATGGAATATTACTTATCAATTAAAAATGACAAATTGATGACTTTATGATAACATGGGTGTACTTAGAAGAAATCATATTAGCAGAAACAAATCAAAAAGAAAAATACAGAAACCAAGTGGTTTCACTATTATATGGGACATGGGAAAAATAAACAAAAACCAAACAAAAGCCATGAGGAAAAGTCAAAACAAGGTAACAACCAAATTGAAGTGCACAACGGTGGCGGGTGGGGGGCGGGAGAGGGGTGAGGGGTGAACCCTGGGGATTACAAAGATGTGAAATTAATATATAAAGTACTTAATAAAAACAGGTGAAAAACATCATAGTTGCACATATCATAAACTTCATATATCACATATCTGAGATATATGAGATAGATATCTCTTATATATCCATTATATAATGACAAAATATAGCAAAAACAAATCTTGGACTTACTGAAAAATTTACTAATTACCAGAGGGAATAGTGGGGACAGGCAAGGAGGAGGGGGAGAAAGAGCATTGGCATAGGTGGTTTGGTGGAGGGTGAGTAGAAATGTGCACTTGAGGAATAAAAATGTACCCAATTTATTATAATGAAAGATTTATATAATTTTTTCCTACAAGTAAAGGCAGTGTTTTCAAGTTGTCAGTAATACTTTCTGGGAAAATATCTAACTTATAAAACTTGTAGAAAGCATATACTTATTGTTTTGATTATATTTAAGGGACAGAATGCATTGAGTTACATTTTTAAAAAGAATAGTTGAGTGCGTTAATTAATGATAATGAAGAAATAATATGTACCACCTGCTTTCACATGCTACCACATTTGACCTTACAGATTCAGTGAAATTGGGTTTTTGCCCATTTTGTAGTCAGAGAAACTGAGCCTCAGAAAGGTGGACAAATACTCTAAGATTCTGCCTGTATGGAGACAGCCAGGCGCAGCAGTGGGTGTTTGGCTTCTGGCAGAGTTTATACTCAGCCAAGGCTTCTGGAGCTGTCTACTTACATTTCAGGTCCTATAAATGAGCCATCCTTTAATGAAAGTGAAAAGAGACCTGAATCAGCTCACTGCCTGTGTTGGGTATTTTTAGTTTACCCTTAATCATACTCATCAACTTGCATCTCTGCCTGTTGCTCTGATGTTCTGTTTCTAGTGTGTTTAAGTTTACAGTTGACTTAAACCGAGCAATGGCAATGCAAAAACAATCATGTCTATATTGCAAAAAAAAAACCAACTGAACATAAGTTGTGTTTTCAATCAGCAACAGTAAAGAGAAATCCCATCTCCTTCTTCTTTGTGCATTTGTGGTGCAGTCTAGTTGACATATCAGTTGTGTTCAAATCAGTTTTCTTCCAATGCCATTGGATATCCAAAGTCCATTGGATAGTAATAATTCTAGTGCAAATCTTTCGGATTCTCTAAAACATCCTTATGTTTTTGGATGATTTTGTTCTAGTTTCAAACCAACAATTTCTGTTACGCAGATTGTGAGCGGGCCCTTCATGCAGGCTGAAGACACATATAATACCCTCCTCCCTGGCTCGCCCCACAAGCCCAGATTGTCATATCACCTTTTTTCTCTTCAAACCTGCTCTACCTCTTTCCCCATCCTCACTTTCAGCTGATGATTTTGCCCCAATTTTCTCAGCAAAGAAGGAAACAGTCAGAAAGTGTCCACCTACCCCGCCACCTGTCCTCACCTGGCAGCATCCACCTGAGTCCTACCCTGCTGGAAGACTGGTGGAGTCTGAGGCAAAGGCTACACCTGGGTCCAACTCCCCATCATAAAGGAATACCGCTTCACCAATTCTCTTTGTTGCAGCACCAGTTTTTTCCTGTCTACCAGGTCATTTTAACAGCAAAATAACTTATTTTAGTTCATCTAAAAATTAATAATAATAAGCTTTTAACCAGGACTCCACATCTTCTTTCTGCAACCTGCCATTTTTCTGCCCCAGCCTTTGGGACTCCTTGAAAGACACTATAGTCAGATCTTTCATTCAGTCCTCTGTGAAATCTGCAATTAGATTTTGCAGTCTTCAAGATCCCAGTCATCTCTACATGGTCACATCTCAACCTTCATTTTATTAGCTTGTTTGTAACATTGATCCGATTGATTGCTCGCTTCTCAGAGTGCTTTCTTGATTTAGTTCCCAGCAGGATCCAAAGCCTCCTTTCCATCCTCCCTTCTGGCTGCTCCTCCGTCAGCTCCTCTGGTTTTGCTTCTTCCTGGCCGTGGCGTGTTGCTCTGCCTTCTCTGCTGTAGCCCATCGAGACATTTTAAATCCTCTCAATGGATAACACATCTCCATCTTCAATCCAGATCTCTCCCTTGCAGTTCAAATTTCCGTGTGTCCAATTTTCCATCTAGATGTTTAATAGCCATTTCACAGTTAATGTTCCCAACCTGAAGTTGTGAGCATCCTCTCCACCACTAAATTCGCCTATTTTCTTACACTCTTCCCTGTCAGTCTTTATGCAGGTCTGTCCTCTCAGTAGCTCAAGGTAAAAACCCTGAATTTTCATAGCCTTCTCTCTTCTGTCCTGTCCCTGTAGCGCGTTGGAGGTGGGTGTGTGGGTGTGTGGAGGGGGTATGGTGTGACCCTGCACTGCCTCCTCTCCTCACACCTTTGCACAAACCATTTTCATCTCTTGCCTGAAGCAGCAAATAGTCCCCAACTGTGCTGCTCTTTATCTTGCCCTTTGACAATGCAGCCTGCACACACACACAGTGTGATCTGCTAAAATATAATTACATTGAGGCAGTCCTCTGCTCCAGCAGCTTCCCTTCTGACCCAGAGTAAAGCCAGGATGCTTAGCAAAGGGATAAAGGTCCTGTACCAGGTATTCTATCTCCTCTTATTTTTCTTTTTAAAAATTAGTGTAATACATATTGTCTTAGTTTCAGATGCACGACATAATAATTCAACATTTATATGCATCATGAAATGATCATCATGATACCTTCCTTTATTAGCAGCTTTAAATATGTGAAATTGTAATACCATATAATTGATTGTTGTCCCCATGTGTAAATTGCATCTCCTTGACTGATTTTGTAACTGGAAGTTTGTACGTCTTAATCACATTTACCCCTTTTGTCAACCCCCTGAACACTTCTTTCCTGTTGTAACCACCAGTCTGTTTCCTGTCTCCATTGTTTGTTTTGCTTTTTAGATTCCAACAGAAGTGAAATCATTTGGTATTCATCTCTCAGATTTATTTCACTTAGCATAATACCCTCTGTAGTCATCCATGTTGTCACAGATGGTGAGATTTCATTCTTTTTGTGGCTGTGTATTACTTCATTGCATATGTTATAATGTTTTGCTCAACAGTGGACCACATGTTCATGTACAGTAGTATATGAACCATACATACACACTACATGTGCAGTCATGGTTCCTATAGGCTATCCCATATTACCTAGGTGTGTAGATGACTATACCATCTAGGTTTATATATTTACACTATGATGTTTGCATAATGACAAAATTGCTTAACAATATATTCAGAAGAGATGGAAACACAAACTGATGTATGACCATTTTTAATGTATGACCATTTTAGAATGTATGACCATTTTTAAGTGATGCATTGCTATTTATATCATGCGTTACTCTAGTCATTATTACTGGGAGATAGGGTGGGATGAATGAATGAATGTGACCCCTGGAGTAGATCCAGGTCCTGTGGGATCTGAAACTAACACCATATGGGAGCCTTTTTGAAAAAAGACTATGAATTTAAGATGCACATTTAAGTCTAGGGTCTTAGAAAGGCCTGAAACTCAAGCTTTGCAAGCTTCATGGCAGACTTCCTCTGCTCTTACTGACAATGATGGTGGTGATGGTGGAGATGAACTTACACCCTGAGCACTGCACCAGAGTACAGAGTCGCATCTGAGGTCACATGGCTGGAAGTTGGTTTTTTCAGGAGAGTGAAGAAATGCAAACTAGAAAAGAACTCTCTCTCTGCCCCAGTTGCTTTCTGTTGATTGGAGAAACTAGAAAACATCTCTTAAACTTGCATATCTGTCCTTGACTTTACCTGTAAAACAGTAATCCATGCACCTGTCACTCCATTGTTCTGAGGCCCAGAGAAAGTGAGTACAAGTGGCTTCTCAGAAGAAAGGGCTTGGAGGTATGTGATATTAAGCAGCTTTTCTAACTCAGTACTATAGGTGTGAGGCTTGAAAATATATATGATGATTTTTTTTTTTTAAATCTGTTTCTCGTGTTCTGATTTTTGCTTTTAGGTTACTTGTCTGCAAGACTTTTTTGGAGATGATGATGTTTTTATTGCATGTGGACCTGAAAAATTCCGTTATGCCCAAGATGACTTCGTCCTGGACCACAGTGGTGAGGCAGCTTGTTGACCGTATTTGCAATGAGGTGGAGGTTTGGGATTTAGTCATTGGTCTCTGTTAAGTGATCTGGCATGTTACAGAAAGTGGACCTTGGCAATATTCTTTTTCAGCTCAGACAGTATTTTGTAGTGATGAAATAGAGAATAAAATGAAACTTTTCCCCAGGTATAAAAAGCAAGCAAAGGAGCTAATTGAAATAGCTTTCATTTTTAGAATTTGGTTCTCTCTTACTGCCTTGCTTTGCTGCAGAAGTGGGTTTCCTGCCCCTTTCAGAACAGTGGCTCCACCACTTCAATATTTGGATGCCACTGAATCTGACAATTATATATTGTCCATAGGAATAGAGATAATAACTAAATGTTAATAGCATTTATTTCAGGTTTCCTTGCCTCAGTGCTTTGTTTGCAACTGTTTAAAAACAATGGAATATATTATTGATGTATTCAGAAAAAAGGTATTTTCGTGGTAGAGATAAGAAAATTCCTTTCTCCTAATTTCAACCGATATGTAGAGTTTTCAACTATTTAGCAATATTGATAATTTAAAATGTGACTGGCCCTGGAAATATTTTTTCTCTTGTCTTGGATTAATTTTAAACCTGTTACATTAATAGCAATTATTTGGTGGATAGTAATCAGTTTCATCTCTAAATGAGGGAAAATCATACCATTACACCAGGAGCAGGATGTTAGTGATAAAGAGTCTCTTTGATTTTGTGGCCAAGAAAAGTTGAGTTTTCAGAAGTTAGTCCAGCCATAGCCCCTGTCCAATTGTGATGATTCTGATAGCCAGAGTTAAAGATACCAGTCCTCAGGGCCCTTAGACTTTTAAAACTTCTAGGTTATACATATGGACACCACTTTTCTTTTGTGATTCTTGCCCATTACACCAAGTCAGTTACCATGGGCTGATTATCTATTTTGTGCTTGAAGATCATTGATCTTTTTGCTTTCTGTTTTCACTGCTGAGAAATTTCTTTGCTGTTTCCTGTACTGTTTTATATTCTTTCAGATAGGCCCTGCTTTAAACTGGTAGTCTCTCTGGAAAATCCTTAAAGAATTACAGATTATTGTTATTGTCATTATTTTGTATTTGTGCTAATGCTCTCTGTTCTTGTCATGGATGGTTAAGTTTGAAGCTTGCATTTTTACATCATCTATATCTTACATTTTTCTTAACTTCATGTCAGTGTTATTTTGAAAGTAGAGACACAGAAATTTCTTACGATCTAGATTATACTGTTCAATTGGACAGCAACATAACATTTATTGAGCACTTACTACATATATATGCCAATCATGCATCAGACTCAGTACTTTACATATACATTGGATGTTTGTAGTTTTTTGTTACTATTGATAATTAATGGATTGCAATAGATAGCAGAAAATTGCTGATGTTTCCCCTCTCATTGTTAATTACTTAATCTGCAGCAAAACAGATAATAATAGTCCCTTTTCCTAATATTTTGTGAGGATCAAATCATTTACTACATGGAGAGCCATTAGAATGTTGCCTGTTACATAGTATGTGCTATTGCTGTTGTTGTCAGTGTTATTATTATTACCACCATCAGCCATAAAATTTTACAATAAAAGCATGTCTCAGCTCTGATGGGTATATCTATCAGGAGGTAAAGATTTTTTAAAACCGCTTAACGTCTTACCTTGACAACATCCCAGCTCTGAACTTACAGGTATGTTGACAATATCATGCATCTATTCAAGTTCATTAAATTCAGGTAAGTTAGTCTTAGAGGACAAAACCATCCACAAGGAGATGAAGGCTGAACTGGTTCTGATTCCTAACTGGAGTTTTGGCTATTATTAGCTTCCTGGATGTAGGCATCCTTCCTCATCAAGAGTGGCAGCACCTTTAAGATGTTTCTAACTAATTCACAGACCCCTGTCTTCAACAGTGGGATACTTTCTAACATTCATAATGTTAATTAACTAAACCGAAGTTGCAGCAGTCCCCTCTGAGTGAGGTTTTGATTAGAGTCTTTCAAATGCTAACTAGCTTCCCCCAGTGTGTATTTCCCTGATTAGGTACTTCACATGTTAATTTATTGCCCCTGGGGTATGGGTTAAAACGAACCCATATTTGAATTTTCCTGTATAAATTGAAGTATTTTAACATAAATTAAAGACAGTATGTTACCTAATTTTAATCCTTACAGCAAACTATGAAGCAGGATTTACTTTTAACCCAGTTTTATAAAGGGAAAAAAGCTGAGGTTTAGAACTACACCAAGATCCCCCAGTTAACAAAGTCAATCCCAAATCTCCAAAGCCTATGCTCTTAATTATTTAAATTAGAAGTAATTATTTTAACTGTAATTGGTTCTGGTACTCTTATTGCTGTTTTAGATAATATGGTACGGTGGCTCATGCCTATAAGCTTCAGCCTATGAAGCTGCAGGGGCTAGGGATCAAGGTTCGAGTCCCACCTGGGGCCGTTATTCCAAAAAATAGCTCTGATACATTGTCTCAGGAGCATTTTTATTACTTAGTTTTTTCCCCTGGTGTTTACATAGAAGTAGTTCACAGTTTGACAGTTATCTACTGCTTTTTGAATGTTGTGCTATATGATTATGTTCTTCTCTTATTCTTTGTTCTTCTCTTATTCTGTGTTCTTCTCTTATTGATTGAAAATGCATGCCTAACACAGAAATGTAGTTCTTTGCTAAGGTTTCACAGCTTCCCCTTCATCAAGCAATTAAATAGTCACAGTGGTGACTGTTGCTGGAAAGTAGTAATGTATTTTAAAAATCCTATCCAATATATGTGGGCATGGTGGCACACGCCTATCATCCCAGCTACCTGGGAAGCTGAGGCTGGGGATTGCTTGAGTCTGTGGTACCCCATGCAACCAGAGCCTGCAGTTCCATGGGCAATAATAGCGAAACCTACTCTCAAAAAAAAAAAAAAATCCCCATCTCTGTTTTAGATAATAACTTTTGGAAAGACCAGAGTCAACAGCTTAGAGCTAGTTTCCTGATTTTTGGAGCTCATACTCAGGGAAGATGAAAAAGAAGACAATAAAATGAAAAACAAATTTGAATCCCACATTCCCTTTCAAAATAGGATGATCAAAGACTTGGAGAGAATGATAATGTAGCCTCTTCTGTTGGTGCTGCTGGCTTTAGAAGTTGAACTGTTTAGATTAGTGGTGGGTGGGTGGACATTGAGCCAGGATACACCATTGTCATTGAGAAATTCTCTGAAACAAGGATGAGATGATCAAGGATGAGATGATGTGTAATCTACCTAGAGATAACCTCAGATGTACTGCAGGGAAGGTTAGTTAGCTTGTCTATGAGAGCTCTTTAACAATGTTAGGAAAGCCATCAGCTCATGGATGGGCCTAAATAGTAAACTTACTTTCTTTGGTTTGTATTAAAACCAACTCTATTCAATACATTTTCTTTCCAGAATGCCGTGTCCTGAAGTCATCTTACACTCGCGCCTCAGCTGTTAAGTATTCTGGATCCAAAAGCCCTGGGACCTCTCGCCGAAGCAAATCACCAGCTTCAGGTAATTAATAGAAAAGGGAAGAATGGTCTCAGGAGAATGTGATTCTTTAGTTTTCTTTAATTATTATGAATTAGGATTCATCTCTCATGCTTCTATGCAGCCAGATTCCAGAATAACATATAGACAGAATTTTTATTTTTTATTAGTTTTTTTATTGATTGCACATATATTGGATAGAATTTTTCAAAATAAAAATGTAAATCTTTCTCCAAGTTTGTCTGCTAAGAAATTTTTTTTGTTCTGATTCATTGTCTCAAGAGCATTTTTATTACTTAGTTTTTTCCCCTGGTGTTTACATAGAAGTAGTTCACAGTTTTGACAGTTATCTACTGCTTTTTGAATGTTGTGCTATATGATTATGTTCTTCTCTTATTCTTTGTTCTTCTCTTATTCTATGTTCTTCTCTTTTTGGTTGAAAATGCACTCCTAACACAGAAATGTAGTTCTTTGCTAAGGTTTCACAGCTTTCCCTTCATCAAGCAATTTAATAGTCACAGCAGTGACTGTTGCTGGAAAGTAGTAATGTATTTTAAAAATCAGACTTACTCTTTATTCAGTTTCTTGCAGCTCCTAAGCCTGTAGGTTTGGCATCATTCTAACATTTCAGAAATTAAAAATGTCCCTATCTTGACCATGCTGATTCTATCCATTTTTGTTTACAATAATTATAAACAAATTTGCTATTATGATTTTCCATTACGGGAAAGATGGTAAAACACCGTGGTTTTACTTTTGGGAACTCTGGACCCTAGATCACAGTAGTAGCAGTAATAACTCTCCCAAGTATCAAGCATTTTATGAAAGACTGTTGAACTCTGTACTTCTCAATTCTTCCCCTTTAGGACCTATCCCACGCTCTTTAGAGCAGTTTGTTTCACCCTTCGCTTTGTAGACACATCTAGCTAGTTCTGCTGAATAACCACTTTCCTTACTATCTTCTCCTCTTCTGTATGTACTACATGTGTACAGTAAAGAGGGCTGGCCACTACTCCAGTGCCTATTCTACAGCCAAATCCCCAGGTGAGCCATGGTTATTATGGCTTTGTTGCTCTGCTGGGCTGTTGTTTCTGTCTTTTGCCATGTTTCTGTTTCCTTTGGCTCCATTTCCATGAATGTATCTGGCTTATACCAGTGTAACTGTGTGAAATGCTTCATGGTGCCTAGGATGTTGTATTAGAAAGCTGGTCACCCACAGCAGATGATCCAGTGTCTATCGTGTGTCATCACAGTATGAGGAGGGACATTGCCTACAGAGTTCTGTTGTCTGTCACCTTAGGAAAATAATGCTATTTTGAAAAAATAATCTTGAATGAGGTGGTTATGAATATGAACATGGCCATAGAAGCAGTTATGTTCTTCGCTCCTGTCTCCTCACCCTGGAGTTGATAGGCCCAACATCCTCTCTCTAAAAATACTGACAGTTTGAGCATTTTTAGCTGTAATCACCCCTCTGTTGATAGACTTATTTCATGTCACACTCTGTTTTCTGTGTCTCATATGCTGCCATAACTAATAGAATATGAAATGTATATAAATACAGTGAACTAATTTTAGCAGGTTGCAAAGATGTTTGCCAGGTTCTTAGCTTTTGGTACTCTAGGTTTACAAATATTTATATCAGTCAAATGACGATGGACAGAGTAGCTCAAGAGTGTTCATACTAGGTACACTTCACATCTGATCATGATAAGACTCTCACCTGTAATCCACTATGATGCATCCAGTTCTGTCTCCCTGAGGTCTAATGAGGAAAACTAACTTCCAAACTAAAAACATGTTCACAGTGACATATGTCTTGCAACTGCTTCATAACATGGCTTAATATATAAATCTTTTAAACTTCAATTTGGAATGCTTAGATTTTGGTTCTAGAGAATCTTAGCAATTCAGTACCCAAATTTTTAATGGAATCTGTATTTGAGCTTGGGTTAATAGAGAATACATTATACTCATGAGTAAAACTTGTGAAATTTTAAAATCATCTCTCAGTGGGTAAATAGCTGTTTTATAAGAAATGAATCCAAAAGTACTGTCTGCATATGCTGCAGTTAAGCAAAGGTGAGGCCTGAGTCAGTTGCTGGAACTTACCTGTGATTCTGAAAAAAGTTACTATGTTTTCATATCTTGTTCTCTTCCTGTTCCCTTCCGTCAAGATGGAGAGGTTTAGTATTATTAAAAGTCACAGTACCAACATGTGTTTCTTGCTTTCATAGACTGCATTAGCAGTGATATACTTTTTATCCTTCAGAAAATTCCTGGGTAAAAGTGGAATTTTAGACAAAGGTAGTAATTTTGTGAACAGAATAATGTACCTTTTAAACCTTGGGTCAGAAATACTGCTGGGCATGAAGTCTTATTGACTGATTGCCTCTACATCTCTGATTTGCCAGAGTTACTGAATAGTGTACCAGAAACTCACAGACATCAACTTGGAAAGCATGGTTACCATAGTGAGTCTTAAATAATGCTGTCCGTTTCTAGCTGTGAATCTTTCATAACCCTCTCAAAATATATTTTTTCAATGCAAACAAAACCCCAAGTTTGTTTCTTAGTGTTAAGGGGGAGAAGTGGGTAAAAGCTTTGTTTTGAGAGAAGGGGGGATGGTCAGTGAAGGAGCAGGGCAGCGTCAGGAAGTTGGTGTTACACATCTTCCTGTTGATGGGAGTGTGTGGGGAGAGAGCATGGTGCCCACTGTCTCACTGACCCTTCAAAGGTTAAGGTGAAGTGTGCAAGTAAGTGATAAGACTCATTTGAGACATTTTTTTCCTTTAAACTCTCAAATGTGGTTTTAGTTTAGTTTTGAATAAACACTGGTTCATCCACCAAACCTCACTTCCTCCTCTGTCCAGTCAAGGAAACATCAGTAGTGTGGGAAGCTGGGACCTCACAGTTTAAGGAATGTGGTCCCATACGTGGTTGGTTCTAGGCATGCAGAAGAGCTAGGAGGTATTCAGCCAGATGTGCTGGCAGAGGTTGGATTCCCCCTGTTAACTCTGTTGACCTTCTCTATCCAGATCCTAGGTGTTGTGATAGGAGGCACTTGCGCTCAAAGAGAGCAAAATCACCCCATGCTAAGTGGTGGAGTTGTATCATGTAGCCCCTTTGGTTATTGCTGTTGTGGGGATGTCTGGGAATCCCTCTCCTTAGCTACTGTAGAGTTTAAAAGATGTGATTTGGGTTGGGCATGGTGGTACATGCTTGTAAGCAGCAACCTAGGAAGTCATGGCTGGGGCCAGGGATCATGGTTCGAGTCCCTCCCAGGGCACATAGCGAAACATAGTCCCCCCCCAAAAAAATAGCTCTGCATGGTGGTGCACACCTGTAATCTCAGCTACCTGGGAAGCTGAGACTGGGGATTGCTTGAGTCTGTGGTACCCCAGGCAACGTGAACCTGTGGTTCCACAGGCAAAAATAGTAAGACCTAGTCTAAAAAAAAAAAAAAAATGTGCAGGCCACACAGAAGCTCAAGAAGAAGAAGCTTACAGGCAGCACAGCGGCTCGTAATATCACCAAGGCTCAGGAGAATGTCACCACTTTAATAAAAATAAGCACTTTGCTTTCTTTCAGAGTTGAGCCTTGGAAAAAATATATGCTTTTGCAATTAATGAACTGTTCTTTCACAGTAATAAAATAACCTTAATTCTTAATATGTGCCACAGAGCTTATTGATTGTCTCATTAAGCTCCCGGCCTTTGGAGAACTTTTTTAACAGCCTTCCAAATGCCATGGGCTACGTGTGACTTAGTATCTCTGTGACAGGAGTTATTAAAAAAATATAAGCATGCAGTTACTGACATCAGTTAGATTCCTAGCTTTGAGTTTTGATGAACTGTTTTTGGGTATGTTTCTAGGAAGATTAGTCTGTTAAGAGATCAATGTTTGCACTCATTGACTTGTCATCATTAGTTCTTACTTGGTCACTGCTCCAAGAAAGCCTTTGTTATCAACATGATGTCTGTTAACTACTTAAAACTGGAATAGACACAGGTGATCTGAGCCCGGGGAGTGGTGGTGCATGCCTGTAATCCCAGTTACCTGAGAGGTTAGGATGGAGATCACTTAAGTCCCCGGGTTCAAGACAACCCCGGGCAACATAGTGAGACCTAGCCTTTAAACATACACACACACACACACACACACACACACACACACACACACACACACACACACACCCCACCCACCCACCCACCCAAAAAACAAACAACAATATAACACACACACACACACACACACACACCAAAAAACAAACAACAGCAACAACAATAAAAAAACAACTGGTGATCTGTTAGAGATGACTCTGTGCAGTGAAAGAAAAAAACGGAATAAAATCCAGCCTCAATTCACAGCAAGTTTATTGCCCATACAATCTCTATTTATGTGAATCTCTATCCCAGTTTCCTTTACAGAGAATTTTTGAAAGCAGAAACATTCATTGAAATGTAATTTAATTGAGAAATAATCAGGGATTTTCAGCACTTTCACAAGGTGCTCATTAATCATACAGTTATCTAAATATCCACAAGCATTTGTTAAGAAAATCTTGATAGCTGATAATTATTTTAGAGTGGTTTTGAATTAGAAAAATTAAAGCTGGTAGTTTTAATTAAAATAACTGGAAAAAATGTTTACTGAATTTTTTTAGATGAGTAGTTCTGTAAACAAACGCGACTTCATGAAACCAGATTCTCCTCATAGATGATTCATCAAGGCAACACTTGGTTCAGGACTTCTACCTCCATCAAAGACTGGCACTCATTTAAAATAACAGTTGTCTGTTCCCTTGTGCTGCCAAAAAATTTCGGAAAGATGGATTTGCTTTTCTTTCCATAGTTGAATATCAGTTTTCATCTACTTTATATAAAAGTATTGAAGAAAAAGGAGTTACAAATATTTCTTGGATGATTAAAAAAACAATTTACCAATACTAGATGTTAACTACCATCTTTGTGGTATTACCAATGAAATAGACCCAGGTGACAAAAGTAGGAATGATCATGAGTCATACTGAAATACTTGACCAGCATCCTTTCCTATCAAATCTACAAAATAACATTCCCCCGGAAACAGCTTCCTGGAATATGGGCTCAAAATTGATCTAAAGTTAGAATGAGATAGACATGTGGAGGGAAGTATATCATAGCCTCCAAGGTTTGCTGTGTAATGGGGAAATTGTGAATAAAAGAAAATGAAAGGAATTAGAAAGTCTAGATAAAAAGAAAGTCAAAGAATGTCTTTTTTGATCTTCAAATACCTAGCTATTACAAAGAAAGGACCAGTACATTCCCCCTTCCTTTAAGAACATACTCAAGTAAGTTTGGATTTTGGTAGCATTGATACGGTTGAGCCCTAAGAAATTCTTGGTTATTCAGGTTAGTATCTACCAGATAGTAGATGTTGAAGGTCACAGAATAGCCTTTCTAGTAAACCACTGCAAACACAATAGCCAGTCATTGCTCCACCCTTGAAGCAGGTTGGGTGTGTGAACAAGTTTTTGTTTACATTTCTAGTTCCATAATGCTTTATATATTTGTTTATGTTGCTACTGGAAAGCTATTATTAAAAATGTCTATTTTCACACCTATTTGTTTGATGCTGTGTCTGTAACTCAGTAAGATACATTAGTTTTGCTTTGGCTGATTTCCCATCTGCTCTGAGCTTTAAATGAATTGAAGCTTCATTGCAGCCACATTGTGCATGTCTTTACAGGGTCTAGTTGTTTCGGTTTTAATGAACTTTTTCTTCCTTGTTTCTTCTGGTCAGTTAATGGAACTCCCAGCAGCCAGCTTTCCACTCCTAAATCCACAAAATCCTCCAGTTCTTCTCCAACTAGCCCAGGAAGTTTCAGAGGATTAAAGGTATGAAATAACTTATGTGGCAAGTTTGGGTAATTTTGTTGTTCTGAATTGCATACAAGCATACTTCTTTTATTGCTCTCTGCAGATATTGTGATTTTTATAATTGAAGACTTGTGGCAGTTCTGTGTAGGTGCCACTTTGTTCAACAACTCATAGTGGTGTGGTTTTAGCAGTAAGGTATTTTGAAATTAAGGCATGTACATTGTTCTTTAAATACATAATGTTATTGCACACTTAATAGACTGTATGTAGTATAAACATAACTCACATGCACTGAGAAACGAAAATATTGTGTGACTCACGTTACTGAAATATTTACTTCATTGTGGTGCTCAGGAACCAAATCTGCAATATCACAGAGCTAATTCAGAAGTTTTAACTTGTCAGGGACCTGGGTCTTGTAGTAATTTAAAAAGTAAGGAGTTTAGGGTTGAAGACCTGGCTTTGAATTCTGTGTCCTGTTTCATGCTGTAGTTTGGACCAAATCACTTAACTCTTCTGATCTGTGTTCCCAGCTCATTAATGGGGACATGAATTGTGGTTAGGGTTAAATGCAGTATGGCATTGTAAGTAGTAGTTTCCATATTATTAAAATTATTAGCAATGACAATTGGAGTATACCACAGTTCTTTAAAGTTGCAGCATGAGATTTCTCAGAATTCTGAAAGTGGATCTACCATAAAATTAAGCAACTTATTATATTAATTGGGGATGCAAAGACACTAAAGAGTTATATACATACCTATGTTAATTGGAGCACTATTTATAATAGTCAAGTTATGGAATTAAACTAAGTCCCCAAGGACAGATTAGTGAATAAAGTGTGGTATGTATACATAATGGACTACTACATACCTGTAATAGATAAATTTTTTATTAATTGCAGTAATCTGGAGTGAACTGAAGGGAATTGGGCTAAGTCAAATAAGTCAGAAGGAGAAAGACAAATACTTTGGACTTTTAATATGAACTACAGAAAAAACAAAGGGTCATATAAAGTGGAGCCAATAGCAAACCCTAGAAATCTGATTGTAAAGTTGAGGCTACTAGAGGGTAACAGGGGAACAAAGTCAGCTTTTAAGACACAAAGCTAAATGTTAGAAGCCCTGCCTATTTCCCTGGTCTGTGCCTTTTGCAAATTTCATCTCACTGTGGTTCCCAGCCATCCATGGAATATATTGTCTTTTGAATGAAAAATCTTTGAATACCACAACTTTATCATGTTTCTTACTGTACAAAATACCCTAATTTTGATGTCATTGTAAATCTCTAGCCTGTGCCTACCCTTGTTTGTGTTATTTTCTCTATTCAGTGGCATAAAAGTAGA
The DNA here is from genome assembly GCA_004024945.1 of Uropsilus gracilis. Taxonomy (NCBI): domain Eukaryota; kingdom Metazoa; phylum Chordata; class Mammalia; order Eulipotyphla; family Talpidae; genus Uropsilus; species Uropsilus gracilis. The sequence continues at coordinate 19,604 of PVHY01006779.1, read as the reverse complement.
GAATTGCAGATAATTACCATTTGTTAGTGCTATGCTTTTTCTTTCCCCTTCATTTAAAGTAGCTTATTAAGATCAATTAAGAGGGAATGTCTGACAATGGAGGACTGCTTTTCATGGGCAGGAACTCTTTACCACTATTTATCCTAGTGAGATGCTTTAATGGCTTTGGGGATAGATAATTTTTTAGAAAATCAGGAATTTGACAAAAGCCAGCAAATCAAGCCAGAATAGCATGGGCAGCTGTTGATACTCCAGTCTGTCTTTCTAACAGCACACAGTTTTTGGAAGATGGGTTTTTTTTTAAAACTTATTTTGACTATTTATACGTTATACTATTATTTTACTAGATAAGGCAGCTTTTTCTGATAATTACTCAAGATTATAAAATCTTACATTTAAGTATGTTGCATATTATTGAATATTTGTAATGAGATATTTTTCAGATGGGTGTTTTAAACTCCAAGTCTAGGAATTAAGCAAAGTTAGGTCTCAAAAAGGCAAGCAGAATTTTATATTCTGTGACAATTTCTGATTCTTTGTGCCAGTTTCAGTGTTTTGGCAGGGGGGTGGGAAGAACTGAAATTGAGAATAGATGCTGTGATTTTCATCTCTGGGCACAGGACATTGGTGGCATTTTTGTTTGGTTGTTGAAAACCGGCTTGAGGAGAACAGCAGAAACACCTCGCCTCCCCCAAGCGGCGTTTTTTTCCGTAACACCTTAGTGAGGAAGACAGCTCTCCTGCATTCATATGCACCAGAGAACAGGCCATGCTGTCTGAGGGATGGACCAATGACAGGAGCTGATGAAGGCAAAGCTTCCTTCAATTTGTGAATAATTTTTGCAAATTGGGAAGATGAGAATTAGGGTGGCTGTCCACTAACTAACCGAGTTTCTTTGAACTGAAAGCTGCGAGACAATAGGACAATGGAGTCTTTCCTTGGTTCTCATTTTGGGTTTTGCTAGTTACATAAAAACCATAGATGGTGACCCCTGGACTAGGTCTCAGGTCTTAGTCTTTATCTTAGAGATGCAAATTAAGTTTCAGCGACAAGCACTGACTAGTTTTGGGTGGCTGACAGGGATTCATGACTTTTCAGGGTCTTGGTCTCTAACCTCTCTTTTATCCCCCATCACTGGTGGGTCTGCCCCAGTGAAGCACAAGCACCTCAGGTGAGCACCTTATACTCACACCCAAATGGTGGTTAGGGAAGAACCATGCTATATCAGTACATTCTGGAGGGAAATACTGCTTTCCTTGTTTAGTGCCTGACTTTGGATATGCACAGATGCTCTGAATAAGAAAGGGTTAATCACTTAGGAACAAGGAGGATAAAGCTTGGAATAGAAAGAGGCAATCCTAGAGTTGGGGAAAGACTTGGATTAAGGGAGGTAGAAAATATATAGAGAGCTCCTGTTGACAGATTTCTGGAAGGCCTGGGGGAAGATAATGCTTAACAGGTATCTAATCAGAACTCTTTTCATGTGAGATAGTCCACACTGTTTGCCCAGCACTCTACCTCACCCCATAAAGCTTTAGTAAAATTACAGAGTTCACAATAGAACAGGATTATTGATTTTCTTGGGAAGCTAGCTGTGGAGCTGACTGTTGTTAAGATTGGCTCAGACTGGAAAGAAAGAGCATTGTCCAGAACCAGCAGACGTATGGTACCTGACTCTGAGACCTCCCATGACAATGGGAGGGCTGGTGCTGGAAGCCACTTGTGAATATAGTGATTTAGCTGGTATTTGAGAGCAGAACCCACTGCACCTCAGCCCAGCTCAGCACAGGACCAATCAGCAGGTGAACTGCACAAGGACCATGTGGAGCCTGGCTGCCCCTTCTCTCTTTCCAACTCTTTTTTTTTTTTTTTGAGATTAGGGTACCACAGACTCAAGCAATCCCCAGCCCCAGCTTCCCAGGTAGCTGGGATTACAGGCGCGCACCACCACGCCCAGCTATGTTTTTGGAACTAGGTCTCGCTATGGACCCCAGGCAGGACTCGAACCGTGATCCCTAGCCCCGGCCGCTTCATAGGCTGAAGCTAACAGGCATGAGCCACCGTGCCCAGCCCCTCTTTCCAACTCTTCATCAACCACACAAAGTTCCTTTCTTAGGCTCTCCCCTACTCCCATAGCTTTGTTTGTTCTTCTTTCTGAGAGCCACAAAGGTCTTACTCCCCATCCATTTTAATGCTCTGTTCTCCTTCCTGTCCTTTTCATCTCCAGACCTATCGCTCCTTGCGCATTCTTTTCTCTCCCCTTCAAGTCCAAGAATCCTGCCACTGCTAACATTAGCTTCTCTTAATCCCACCTTCCTGACTCCCCATTTTCTCCCTGACCTCAGCCCATGATCTTCTGCCCAAGCTCCTCAAAGTCTCTACCATCCAGCTGATAAGTTTCCCTGTGGGAATATTTACTATGCTTAAATCACAGCATTTTCTTTGGGACAGATAGGCAATAAAAAGTACTAAATGTGTCATCAGCTGCCAGATGGATGAAGAGAGCATTTCCCTGAAATTTCATTCATCATCCACATCCCCATTTAAGACTTTCAAGGTGGTAGTAACTTAAGGCTTCAGAGTCAGGGGCACATCTGCAGACACTGAGGAATAAAATGTCTCAGGTTTTGATGCTGAAGCATTTGCCCAGAGGCTATGTGCTGTGAGCATTCTTGTTGGTTGAAAGAAGAAAGAAAAAAGTACATTTGGAACATTATCCAACATCTTGAGATTATAAACTGTCTGATGTGCTGATACTTTATCTGATGATGTCTCTTGGGTCTGCTGGTGGTGAAAGATTTTTCAGATTTGTGAAGTGTGATGAAAGGACTGGTAGTATCTCAAACTGATTGGCAGAGCTAAACTGTAGCTCTTTGACCTTCTGAACTTCAAAACTTCTTTTGGAAACTGTGAAATGTAAATCCACAGTAGCTGCTGACCTTGGGCATTTTGGTTTCCCCTGGAGCTTTGACTTTTTTTTTTCCTTTTTTGTATTTAAAACTAGTTAATACTCTTCCCTACTATAAGGCTGACTACTGCTTTTTATATCCTTGGTTATCCCAGAAATGCTTGGGGGGGGGAGGGGAAGACTTCATCTCAGAACATAATGGACTTTGTTGACAGAAACAAAAGCTGAAAAGGGACTTAGAAGTTTTGAGAAGTTCAGTGTTGCCAACTGCTAATAATAAGTAAATCCTCCTCAACCAGATTGAAGCCCACCTTTGTGGGGACCAAGGGAATTCTTGCAAAAAAAAAAAAAAAAAAACCCCAAGGGGATTCAAGCAAATCATATGAATGGGTCAGTTGTAGAAACATTACCCAATACACAGAACTTATGTGTTGATCTTAAATGCCCCCTTATTCTTGAAAGCGGGCCATCACCCTGCAGCCTTTCTGACCTTGACAGCCGCCATGGTAGGGTTTGAGGAGACAGGCAACTTTCCCTCCGTCTGGCATCCTGGGTCTCAGTGCTCCAGCCCACACAGTGAAAGTCTGCAGATGTTTGTAGCGGGTGAGCTAACACTTTGTGGGAAAGGCTCACTCAGGCATGTGCTAAGGTTTGTTGCTGATTTTGGTTGAACAGACCATGGGGTCTCTGAGGTAGAGCAGTGTCTGAGGAGCTTGGCCAGCTCCCCCCAGCCCCTCAGCCCCATTCATGGATGCTGAGCTGAGTGCTGTTAGCGCCTGGCATGTGGCAGGCAGGGCGTTCTGTTTTCTACTCTTAATCAGAAATCTCAAGCACAACTGACTTTGACACATAAAATCACATCTCAGGTATGGCTGCAGATATGACTCCTTTGTGTTCCCAACCTCTAAGTGTGGACTCTGATTCATTGTTTCAGATCTCATCATGTGTACCAAAGTATTTCAGAGTAAATGACCACAAATTCTGTATAAAAGTAATAAAACTGTCTGTTCTTAAACATTCCTCTTTAAACAGTTTATCTCCTATTGAGATAATGTTGGTTTATAACATGGAATACAATTTAGGGGTACTGGTTCATAGCTTTTCAGATGCTTATAATAGCACCAAAGCACCTATCAACTCCCAACACTGTTCACTGGACACCCACACCCTTTTCTCACCCACCCCCCTCACCCTCTCTGTATTCATATAATCATTTCCAGGGTTTAATTCAGTTTTGTCTGCTTCTTATGCTTTGTTGCTTTGTATTCCTCATATGAGTGAAATCATCCTATAAATGTCTTTCTCCTCCTGACTTATTCCTTATGCACAATCCTCACCAGTTCCATCCATGTTGTTGCAAATGACAAGAGGTCATCCTTTTCATGGATGTATAGTATTCCACCAACATGTGCTCCATCTGCTTTATCAACTCATCTGTCCTTGGGGACTTGGGTTATTTTTCACTGCTTAACTATTATGTATAATGACTGCATCAGTGAACATAGTAGAACATAGATCTTTTGAGTTCATGTTTTTGAATCCTTTGGGTAGATGGCTATGAGAAGATTTGCTGAATGATATGGTAGATCTGTTTTTAATATTTGTGAAGCCTCTATACTTATCTGTATAGTACAGTCACTTTTTACTTAATGAATTGATGTTTCTGATTGCTGATAAGACAGAAAATAATAACAAAAGCAAATCTATAAGTAAAATCAAATATACTGCATTTTGAAAATATTTGGTGTACTTCTCAGGTGATCTTTATAAAGAAGTTTTTAAAACTGTGTGAAAAAGACTATAAACTTACTACTAGACTACAAGAATGTAACTATAGTTCTAGAATCTGAAAACAAGTTCTAAATAGACCACAATGAATATTTTGATCAGTGAATCAAAATATCAGATATTGGGTGACTTCCTTTACTTGATTTAATAGCCTGTGAGTCTTATGTATTCTTAGGCAAAGAGACATTCTGAGAATAGTCAAGCAGCTCCTGGATCCTGGAGTCAGACCTGGGTTTTGATTTGACTCCACATTTGCTGCGGTTGGGGCAAGTTTGGGCACATTCTCAGACCAGTGCTGCTTTTGAGAGTTCTTAATTCATGTTGCATAATGTTCTCATTTAGCACTTGGCACAAAGTAGGCTTTCAGTAAACTGTAATGGGTATTGTCTTCTTTTGCATGGAGAAAGTTCTTCCTCTGTTCTATATAACTTGCAGTGGTCAGATTATTGAATGAGTTCCAGAGAGAACTTAAGCAGACTAAGGTACCTGAAGAATTAGTTTTAGTTGCTGCCAGAAACTTCCTCCATAGAGGTTTTCAACCTTGGCTGCGCATTGGATCATCTGTGTAGCTTAAAATGTGCTGATAACTGGACTCTACCCATGAGGATGCTTTAATTTGGAGTGCAGTCTGGCTGTAGAGTTTTTTAAAACTCCCCAGGTAATCCTGACATAGACAGGGACAGAGAACCACTGCTTTAGAGCATCAGCTGTACCTTTAGGATACTCTGTTCTAGAGTTTAAAAGTACAAAAATTATGTTGGAGGAAAAGCTTCCCTAAGCAAAGTTCTTGTAGACCAGGGGTGTGCCTGTGGCCAGATTTGATCCATTGCCAGTTTTTCTAAATAAGGTTTTATTGGAACATGGCCATGATCATTTATTCACATATACCCTGTGTCTGCTTTGCTTGCTACAGTGGTAGAATTGAGTAGTTGTGATGTAGACCTATGACTCATAAATGTTAAAGTAATGCACCCTGGCCCTGTGCAGAAGATGTTTCTAGTCTCTACAGTGAGCAGACCACCAACAATTGAATCATGATGCCATTTCCCAGAATGCCTCTATCTCCTGGATTCTCTTCAAGTGCTTCCACTTATGAGAAATCAAAATGAATCCATGTCCAGGATCATCTGCACTGCTAAAATCATCCTTAGTGCTTTTTTAAGAAGTGCCTATTTCTGAACAAAACTTAACCTATTAATGTAAGTTTCTCTTTAAATTTTGTACAAATTATGCTAATGGACTTATCCAAGAAATGTAATGTAGAACAATGACTTAATTCCCTGGCTAAAAATGTAGAAAGCAGCATTACTTATTATCAAATGTACTCCCTTAACCATGAATGCCCTTTTAAATGATGCCAGTGGGTAAGAACATTTTAGAGCTCTTTCTGTTCTGTTTTCTTGCCTTTTTAAAAATGTTCTTAGCACAAGCAGATTCTTGTGCATTTCCTTCTCTTTCTTCCTTGTAAAGATGGAGCTGCTGCTGCCAGACAAGAAGGTCCGTGGGGCTGAAGTGCCAGGTCACAGAAATGCTCAGCACTTCTTTTCTATCACCTCCCCTCCCTGACCAATCAGGACCCCACCAGGGACTTATTCCCCCTTCTCTCCATTCCTCGTGTAGTCACATCTCTTTGAGTCAGGTGGTAATTACAGGCGATAATGGACAGAACCAGATGCCGTCATCCATTTGTGCTTTTCTGAGGATGCTCTGCTAATGTGCTGCATTTGCTCTTTGTGCTGCCTCAGCACCCAAGCTGCTGAGGGAAGCATGAGTGTACTCATTAGCATTTTTAAGAGATTTTAATAAAAATTGTTAGTGTGACAATAGAAATGGGACAGGTTTCATCAGAAATGCTATATTTTAATCTTGCTGGTGCTAACTCAGTCCTTGCTTCAGTCAGAGAACAGTCACCTTACAAGAGATAGGAAAAAACAGAGAGAGGGTCTGGGAAATGGTGAGAATTGTATGCAGTCATAGCTTTTTCCCCTGCTCTTTGTCTGCGCCAGGACCACTCTTTTATATTTAACAACAGATATCTGCAGAGAGCTTGGGGATACCCAGCTTTGCTTGTACCCATGCAGGTTTCATTACTGGGAGGGCAGGTGAGTCTGATCACTGTGGTAGAATCATACATGCAGATCTGTACCCCTGCAGAACGGCTGCATTTCAGGGATCTTGAGTCCTTTTAACCACAAACCAGCTCGTGGTAGGCAGTGGTTTCATGAGAGGGCTCTGTGTGGATGCACATGTGCCTCCTTGCAAGATTGTAAACTGTTGGACAGTGATGACCATGTCCCTTTGCCATCCTCTTGCCATCCAGTTTGCTGTCATAGATGTCACTGAAGAAGTGAGGTGGGAGGGAAGGAATATTGCCCCTGGCTCAAATTTTGCTCCTGTCACAGTAATATAATACAATTTTATACATGCTTTGCATTTTATTCACTAAAGCGTTATTTTTTCCCAAAGGAACATTTGTTTAGGTAATTAGAAAAGCCATACCTGTTAACTCTATGTAGGCTATTTTAAATGTTTAAGATCTAACACATTTTTAAAAGCCATTCAGTTTGAGAGTTGAAAAATGGTCATTTGGTGGCAAGATGGGCTAAGAAAGCTGCATTTCCTGGTGATTTTGTGAAACTTTAAGCACTCTCCCTGTTGCTTGCCTGAACTCTCTTCCCTCTCCTGCCTGAGGCCACCCCCACCTGTAGCCCAGCTGCAACTTTCTCTTATTCTCCCCCACCTGCTCTGTCTCCTGGTCTTGCCACCTGTGGTTCCCAATCCAACCAGGTTTGTGATGCTGGAAGTGGTTAATTGAGTTAGGAGGGAATGGGGCTTAATCAAAATCAGCACTGGGAGAGCTACAGTGGCTCACAGGGACTCAACTCATAACCAGTCCCTCATTCACTGAGAATGTTCCCGGAGGTAAACATGCCTGTGCTACAGTCCCTTTTGAGATGTTCTCTTAGCACACTGTAGTGAGATAGCAACTTGCTGGGAGCCAAACCTACTTGGATTAGCTCAGGAGAAAAGCTCAGATTGGAAGAATGGTACCTGCTTGTGGGTAGGCTGTGCACAGGCCTGGGGAGGAGGGCAGGGGCATAACAAAGCTGCCTTAGGGTCTCAGTGTCTACTTGCCCATTCCCCAGTGCTACCTGAACCCAGGCCTGACCCAGCCAGGGGGTATTGCTGTCCATCCTGGGCTGAGAGGTAGATGTTTTTTCTTTTTTCTTCTTTCTTTTTTTCTTTTTATTTTTGAGATTTGGTCTCACTATTTTTGCCCATGGAACCGCAGGCTCACGTTGCCCATGGTACCACGGACTCAAGCAATCTCCACCCTCAACTTACCAGGTAGCTGGGATTACAGGTACCCGCCACCACACCCAGCTATTTTTTTGGGACTAGGTCTTGCTATGTTGCCCCAGGCAGGTCTCGTGGCTGGCAGTAAATGTTTTCTTGAGTGCAGGTGGGCTGATCAGTGCTTGTGGTCATTTCTGAACATTGCTAAGCCACCTGGCACCCTCTCCACCTGCACCCTACCCGCTCCTCCATCCAGGAGTGAGCAAGGACAGAAGGGATCTTCCTATTTGCCTTTTGAGATTTCTCTTTAAAAATTACATCATTCTTTATTCCATTGAGAATTTATCCCATGTGACTTCATTTGGGTTTCTTATTTCCTTGAGAATTTTCAATATAGAAAGGCTGAATTAAAGAGGAGCATGGCTTAACATGTAATTTCTTGACTTATTGTATGGTCTACAGTTAAACACTGCTGTCACTTGTTGCATGTCATCAGTTATGCTAAATGATTTTATATGCATGAGCTAAATTAGTACTCTAGAAAATCATGGAGGTTGCTAGTATCTCCCCTTTCAGAGCATCAATATAATAGTTGAATGAGTGCAAACATTAAATGCATAGCAGCAGTGTGGGAAATAAAGAGGCAGGTGGGCAGGGGGATGTCCTGGCTAAATATCATGCTGAAGTCTCAAATATTGTTCTTTGGATTATTGAGGCTCTTGGAGCCTAGAGTAGATGATATTAGAACTATTCTTTGGGAAAATTTCTTTGGCAATAATGAGTGAAGTGGGCAGGGCTGGAAGGAAGTGCAGCTTTATGACGAGGGTGCAAGAGGAGGGGCGGGGGTGAAATATGTTGTAGTCTCCTTTTCAGCTTTCCTCTGAGGGTCAGACCTTGGTTTTTAACAGTCTAGCTGTGTCGCCCAGTTCTGCTCCTGCTTTTGGAGTTGCCTTTGGTTTCAGTGGAAGGGGAGAAAGGAAAAGTCAGGATGAAGCAAACTATATTTTGAAAAGCTTGTTCACCAATCACTTTGTATTGTGAGGCAGCAACACGACTGAACTCAGAGGATCCAGGTGTCCAGAAGAGCGTAACATTTCTGTTGGGGTTCAGGGCCCACTGGCATACCCACATCTCACATAGCTATGCTCCTGAGTGAGGGGAGCAAGATTTGGCACTCCGGGCAGGTGCTGACTGGGGTCTGGAACTGATCTCAGCTGCTTTTCCATGACCTCGGGTTTCATCACAGAGTGTGCTCTGCTGACGTGTTATCTGAACAAGGTGCTTACACTGAAACTGAGACACAGTCAAAGTTTAACTTGTCTTTCTTTCTTGAAGCCTGTATTTGACTCCAGGAGAACTCATGGGTAATTGTATTGGAAAGGCTGATTTTCAGTACTGGGCTTGCCTGGGTTTTGTAACAAACTCAGTATTTGTGAGGTTCTCCACATCATCCCTGGGAAAATCATGGGCCTGTGCCTCTGATCTACGGGTGCTCTGGAAAAGCAGTCATTTAGTGTGAGTGGGGGCCTGTGCGCCCTGCTCTGCTGCAGGTGTGGGGCACAGTGATAAGAGAGGCACAGCCATCATGTGGTAGAAGTTGCCGGGATAGCTTGGGTCTAGAGGTGAGCACATAACATGCTTCCTAGTATCTGGCAGGTCATTTTATCTCATAATTTTCTGAGAGGAATAATATAGAGAGAAGGAAGAAAAGGAATGGGGAAGGGAAAATACCTTAAGTGTACAGTTTCTTAAGTGTAGGGAAGAGTCAACTTAATAGTAATAATGAGATATGAGTTTGCATGGATAACATGTATGAGATGAGGATGCTTTCTCTGTTTCTTACTATATATTTACATACTCCAGGTATTTTCTCTGATCTCAGGATGAGCTAAAGATTTGGGAATTTATCCTGATAAATAATGGTCATGTTATTCTTTCAGCAGATTTCTGCACATGGCAGATCTTCTTCCACTGTGAACGGTGGACCTGAGCTGGATCGTTGCATGAGTCCTGAAGGTAGCTGTCACTCTGGTGTTGCTTTTTATGAAGGGACTCATTGTGCCAATGTGGAGGCTCCCGGAGGTGATTGTCCTGAGCCACAGGGGTCATGTCACCAGTTACCTGATTAGCTTGCATAGACAGGGTCCCATCACGAGTCAGAAAATCTTGTCAGTGAGGCTATCCCAGTTCAGATTTAAGACTTGGACTTAGTGGCACACTGCTCACAGTTCCTAAATTGGAAACTTTGATTTCTCTCAATTAGATAACAGAAGTGCTTTCTGTGATGTCTGAGAGGTGCTGGGAGATGCTGTGAAAAGTCATCAGCTTGAGCACTCTTTGCTTTTGCCCTGTCTTTTTACTAGATTGAACCAGGAATTCATCATATGAAGAGTGCTTCACAGGCCACAAGTTTCTAATCTAAAAAATCTTTAGACTTCTAAGATTGACTCCCCACCACCATCCTCTGCCCATTCTTGAGCATTTGAGAGTTTGCCAAAAAGCATACACAGAGTTTTACCCAAAAATTTTACCCATTTTGCTTACCCAAAATGCCACTCACCTATTTCAGCTGACATTTCAGGGATGTGTTAGGTATGTTGGTTTTCTGGTGTCTGATTCCCACTAGCCAGGTCAAAATAAAATTAGTGCTTCAGAAAATATGCTGAAAGATTCTTTAGTTTTGCCATCCATTTAAAAATGAATGCATTGAAATCTACTATTTTACAGATATGTGGGGATAAAGATGAGAGACTGATTCATTTATCCATTTTTGCAGGTCTGAATGGGAACAGGTGCTCTGAGTCATCAACTCTTCTTGAGAAATACAAGATTGGCAAGGTTATTGGTGATGGCAATTTTGCAGTTGTCAAGGAGTGTATAGACCGGTGAGCAGAGAGGGAAGATGATCACGTGTCCATTCCTCCTTTGGAGTTTATTCTTAATTGAATGAAAGAAAAAAAAACTTTCCTGGGAAGTTTTTTTGCCCCCATCTGAGTCTACCCAGGGAACAGACATTTGCATGCCCATACGTAATTGAGCAAGCAAAGCTACATGTATTCACTAATAGAGTAGAAACCTGCTTTGTATGCACAGAGAAATTCATTGGGTTTCATACCTGAGCTAGAGAGAAATTGAAAGAATAAAATTAATTTTAAAAAAGCTCACTTTCCAGGAATTCTTTAGCCCCTGTAATAACCTTCTCAGCTAATACTTCATTGCATATACCAGTAGTTTAGGATATATGAGGTTCTGACTCCAGTTAAGATCAGAATCAGCCAATTTTGGTCCTGTAGTAAAATGATATTTTTTCTTGTCCAGTCTTTTTAAGGTGTGAAATTCTCAGGTGGCTATCAGTCCATTTTATATCCCAGGTCTTTTTCAAATAATATTGAATCTGGAAAAGAGTCAGATTAGAGTCTTCGTGTTGGTATGCCACAGTTCTTATTTTAAATAGTAATTATATTGTCTTTGGGAAATTTTCCAGAAAGTTCTGGTAACTATGGTTTTTCCATTTTGCTACATTTCTAGCAATGCTTTAGTTTTCCTTCCACTGGTGCTCAAGGTCCATCAGCCCCACTGTTTAGGCCTGGTATAGTTTTAACACCCAAGCAACAAATTGGGCATCTAAAATAGGATATCTGAAGAACATGGGGCAGGGTTTGGTTATGTTGCTAAAAAAATTTTAAAGTTCTTCTTCAAAGAGAAGCCTTAGCAGGTGTGTAAAGTGGTAAAGGGCCTGCAGTGGAAGGAACACATTTGGATGGATAATGCAGCAGAACTCTCTGTTGAATTGCTTTTCTTTTCTGAACAGTATTTCTTGGCATGTTCACATGAAATCATGCTAAAGATGATTGAAAGTTAAACATAGCATCAAAATTCTTGTGTTCAAATGATCTTTCCAGTACCTGACAATGGCATTGAAAAGGTGGGAGAAGTTCCAAATCCTCTCTGGGGGAAATTCTGAAATCCTGTGACCTTTTCACTTTAGATTAGTTAACAATTTGTGATTAACAAAATTATTGATTACAGAAAAGCTTCAAGTTTTTGTTAAATTAAAATTGTGTTCTGACTCCTGAGAGCAGAAATTTATATGTAGGAAATTAATTTCTTGCCCAGCTTTGATACAGCTGAGTTTTAGATAATTCACATATGTGAGTTACTGAGTAATAATTACCAATATTTGTAAATGGTGATGTGGCTTTCGGTTATTTTTTCTTTTGGGGACCTTCTCGCTGCCCCCCTGAAGCAATAACTATAATTTGCAGTGTACAAGAAAGACAACATGTCTTTCTTCCCTGAGTCTGGAATAACAAGTGTCTTTGATTTGTGTCTCTAAATGAACTTCCTCTGATTCTTCTATAGATCTACTGGAAAGGAGTTTGCCCTAAAGATCATTGACAAGGCCAAATGCTGTGGAAAGGTATGATCTACATTACTGTCTGTAAAGGGAACTGGGAAACTTGGTGAGATGCTCACTGCGATGCAGGGAGTTTCACAAGATCGTCACAGGAATAGACAGCTGATAAGAGTGGAAGAAGCACTTGCCACTGTTTTCCCCTGTCAAGTTTTAAACAATTTGATCCTAAAAAGATAAATTGAGTTGCTCTTGATCCTGGAAATACAAAGTTTTTTCTTAGGAAGATGTGGAAGATGCCTGTTTTAAAATCCCACAATGCTAATGTTATGTCAAGAAGCGAAGAGTCTGAGACTTCCTGTTTTCAGATTAAGTTGGTTTTTCAGCTCTGTAGATGTCAGAATTTTCAGGGTCAGAGATAGAAGATTTGATGACTGGGCTCAGCAGGAAGCCTGAGCTCCTTACTCGCTGTGTTTCTTTTTACAGTAGGTTCCGCTTAGTGGGAGGGACCCACCAGAGGCTGTGCTTACAGTGGGTTTGCTCACAGCTGAGGGTCCCCATCTCGGGGAACCCCCAGTCACTCAAAGAGGCTGCTCACAGATCTCCCTAACCTCTGCCCAAGAGGAGACAAATACACTTTGGGTCCCTGAGGGAGACACTATCTCTGTGTCCCCAGGGGCACTGCTCTATGACACTCCTTGGAAAGAGTATGTCATAGAAGCTGATGCAAGGTTTGCAGAAGCATCATGAAGAATTCTTTCTTTCATCCCTGTCTCAAGCTGGGCCTGAGCCTGGGAGAAGATCAAATAATGAAAGAGTGCATATTTTAAGTGTGTTTGAAACAATAGCCATTCTAGAGCGGTGACAATGAAGGCCCGCTTCAGATTACCTTCTGGTAGTACATCAGTGAGGAGAGCAAGCTCTAGAATGCTCTGCCAACACAGGCGCAGCTGGCTTGTGGGTACTGAATGGTCTGAAGCAAAATTAGTGTAGACAACAGATTTTGAAGATTTAGTACTAAAATAAGAATGTAAATTAACAGTAGTATCTCATGTATTTGACTACATGTTGAAATGATCATATTTTTGATGTCAGGGATGAAATAAGTTATATCAATTTTACCTGCATTGTACATTATTTATGTGGTTAGAAATTCTGAATGATTTGTAGTTAGAAACTACATGTACAGAGGTGGGTCACTTGATATTTCTGTTGAGCAGTGCTGCACTCACCCCCAGATTCCATAAAGTTTAAGGTCTGACTGCCTCTTTTTCATGTGTTACCGGGGGTTAATGACTTTACTCTGCTGTGCCTCTGTGTCACTCTCTAAAATGTGTTTTATTCATTCTTTTAATTTTACATTTTTACTCCTCCGTATGTACACATTCTCCACAAACCACCTGTAACAGAAGCCTATCTGCTTCCTTCCCTTCTTCTCCATCTCCCTTTTTTTATTTTTTTTCTAAATTAAGTGCAAGATATTTCCTGTTTTATTTTTTCTGTGTTTGTTTTTGGTTATTTATATTCCACAGAACAGTGAAACCATTTGATATTTATCTTTCACTTTATAACTGATTTGACTTAACACAATCACCATGATGTCCATCGTTTTGTCCCAAAAGCCACTTTTCACAGCTGAATAGTATTCCATCAAGTAGATATTCCCAAGTGCATCCATTCATCTATTGGAGGGTACTTAAGTTGGTTCTGTGATTTGGCAATGGTAGGCCATTCTGCTATGAACATAGGCATTCGTATATCTTTTCCCATTAATGTTTTCATATTTTTAGGATAAATGCCTAATAGAAATGTTGCTGGCTCATGCAGAATTTCCATAAATGTGGTTATTAGTGACACCTAAAACAAATCTATTGTGAGGATTAATTGAATTAATATGCAGAAAACATGTAGAAATTTAACATTATATAGTTAGAATTTAGCCCATGTTAATTATCAAGATTATTAACATGCCAGAAGAGTTCAGAATTTGTAACTAGTGTTGCTCTTTCTTTCTGATATTGTGTAATTTAAGCTGAATATGTCACAATTTTGGAAGGCAGGTTGTAAAGCAATTTTCCAAAACAGGGACAAACAATTCTGTGGTGATCCTAATTAAGATGTAAACAGCTACTTTAGTAGTTGAAAAAAAAATCTTTATATACCAAAAAAGTCAGTTTGATGCACTAAATGCTGACACAAATGAATAGGTCACTTCAAAGATGTGGATATTATTTTCTCATTATTGAGCATTCTATTTTTAGAATCCATGACCATATACTTACTTCTAGCCTTGCAGTTGGCTTATTTCAATGATTTTTTCACATTAAGACTACATAAACTATAATTGCACAACTTGATTTTTCCAAATAAATTGATTCTTCCATTAAATTTTATTTTTAGAAAACAGTGGTATGAGAATTTGTGTTTAAAAAAAATTGAGACACATTCTGCCATATTGATGGGACATTATTTATTATCCATTAGGTGGCTGTACTTAATGATCAATAATGCTGAAAATAGTGGCTGCTATTTATTGGAATGTGTTGTCTATTTAATCTTAGATATGTCAAATTTTCACTTTACTTTTAATGACTTGCAAAACAGATGCACCAGTTTTATACATAAAGTGTGATTAAGCTGAAATATTTTCCCAGATGTCACACACAGACAGAACAGTGCTTAGGATTTTGGGTTGTTTGATTATAGCACCTCAAAGCTGACATGTACATGTTCCCTCTCCAAGTTCAGTTTTTATTGTGTTCATGTGCTAAGCTGAGGGGAAACTTCCTAATCTCTCTTGCCTTTTGTTTGCTTCTCAATAGTATGCATGAATAATTGTTATTTATGTACCTAAAATTTGCTATGTATGAAAGACCAGACAATCCAGATATCTCTTCACTGCAGATTCTTAATTCCATTTGCAAAGTCCCTTCCCCCCCCCCCCAAGTGTGGGATTATTTGCAAGTTTCCAGGGATTAGGATTTGCTCTTTTGGGGTGGCCATTATTCAGTTTACTACACATACCAGCCAGTGACATCACACAAAGTGATTTGAACTTTTCATCTCTCACTGTGTTATGCTCAGAGTCATCACTGTGCAGTTGAGATAGCAGCTCTAAGGCCACTGCTGGTGCAGAGCTGGGCTTTCTGTGTCCATTCCTTCCCTCAAGCCCTGTAGAACTGGCAAGTCTCCTTGCTGGTGAACAAGCTAAACAGTCACCTCCACAACAGCAGGATGGTGAGAAGGGAATGTTGCAGAGAGAGTCACCCATGCATGGGTGGTTTGGAATAAGAGATCGGCAGTAGGGTTAAAGAAGGGAAGGAATGGCTTCAGAGGCTGCTGATAAAGCAGATCTGGCAGGAATTTGTGACTGGTGGTGCTAGGGAGGTTCCCATCTGCTTTGAGCAGCCAGATTCTAAACAGACAGCACAGGAAAAAAGGACTGTCCTCTGGGACTGAGAATGGTGGAGACAAAGTGACTGGTTTATTAGTTGGGTAACTTATTTATTCCCCTAACCCATTTCTCTTGCTCTGTCTTTCTTTTTGTATGTTAAACCCACCATGGCCAAACAGGAGGCAGTATCCTTTGCCAAGTTAGCAGTTTTCTTTGTCATTAACTCTCACAAGAACCATGGAACACTGCCATGAAATGATTCATATGTAAATTATTTGGAGTTAGAATTGTTATCACTTCACATACATAATAGAGGATGATTGAATCGTGTACATTCAGTACAATTCAAGGCAAAAAGTGGTGCTCATCTTGTATGTAGAAATATTTCCCTGGAAAACATAATCGAGAATATTTTTGCATTTTACAGATAGGTTATATCTGGTTGTGTAAAAAATGGGAAGATAATATTTGCAAAGATGTGTATGTGCAACCTTTGTTTTTGCTTCTGAAGATTAGCTTTTAGAAATGGGTTATTCCTTCACAATTTTATAGACATAAGCAGAGATAGGGGAACAAAGACTAACAGCTTCCACATCCCTACAAAATGGTCACCATGGCCTTGGAGTACTAGTCATCGTCAAGGATGTTAGAGTGAGGCAGTCAGCGGTGGGAGAGAAGATGCTGCTGCGGTACCCAGGAGTCTGAAGCACCACCCTGCCTGCAGCCTGGTTCCATTCCAGGGTACTTTCTTGTGCTTCTCATTGGAAGAGCAAACTTTTGGGGGGTATGATCTCCTTAGATTGGTAGGCATCTTATTTCAACTCCAGTCTGCATATGTTCCTGGGGAACTGCAGAGATTGTCTTACATATGTCGCTCTGAGTTAGCCTCCCAGACAGAATAGAGACAGACTTACAGCCTCCTCCAACTTGGAGGAAATGGGGAGGAGGGATAGCTATGTGAGAGATCTTTGACTTTACAATAACACGGAGTGAAACAGTCATGTGCTGCTTTTGCACAGTTCACAAAGCTTGTCCACCTGCTCACTAGTGTGATGAGGGACATGCTCAACACTTGTGATCTAAGGGCTTCAAGAAAAAGCTTGCAACCTCAGGGCTTGCTGAGTCTTCCCTCTGGGTGTGGGACCACAGGGGTTGAATGCAGCACTGCTTCCCTCAGGAGGGATGTGTGGGTCTTTCCTTTGATATGAAGGGTGGACCCTTGAAGGAGGCTTAGCCAGAGCACTGCTCTCTCAGGTTCTGAGAACCGCTGTGCTCATGGGAGATTTGGAAAAATGCTGAGCCCCTAAGATGGCCAGGCTCACAAGCCCTCATTCAGCTTCTCCCTGTGCAAGATAGGGTTTGGTTTTGACCCCAGCTCAACGTGCTACTACCTCGGGGTCCTGTCTCTTCAAGGAGTTAGATATCATCAGCTTTGCTATGCTATTCACACTGGAAAATGTCAATTCCTTTTGAGTGTTCCCTGTTGAGAAAGGTGGTGTGGACTTGGGAGTTAGAGAGCTGCCTTTCCATCCCTATCCCAAGGGTAAAGTGGTGAGATGTCATACAAGGACCTTGCACCAACTGGCAGTGACCAGACTCCCAGCAAATGGTGATCTTTCTTTCACCTCCTGCTGCTTAGCTTTTGCAGAAACAATTATTGAGGGACAGTAAATGTTGGGCAAGCACAGGGCCTTCAACACCCATGAGACATGGCCCACCTTGTGCAGGAGCTTGGCACAGAGTTTCTCAGAATATTACTTACTCATTTGCTGTCATTCATACCTCCAGCTATGGTAACAGAATAGGCTATGGTTTAGAGTAAAAATCCATGTCTATTTGGATAGCTGAAGATAGGAGAAGAGCCAGGAACCATGCTCTGATCTGGAGAGTGCCATCTTACTAGTGCCAGGGGAGGGGGTGCATGGGTGGGGGATATTACGTTTAGGGATGGCAACAGGACCAGTGTGAAGGCTGCATACACATTCACATGTGTGCATGTGTCTGTCCTTGTGCATTTAGGTGACAGTGATAGCTCTTATAAGTTGAATTTATGTTAAAGCTCTACTTGAATACCTGGAAGGTATAAAAGAGCAACTGGAGAATTGTACTGAGCTTTCCCTAAATTAAAAATGACTATTTAAATAAGGTGGATCAAGTAGTATGACATTACTAAGAGGTTTTCATATCATCATACAACCAAGTAATGGTTGCTCATGGTATGCTGAGAACCATCCCTTCCTTCTGTGAACAAACCTTTTACCATAATGGTGATGCCAACTGGGTGACTCACCAGAACAGATAACTTGGCGGGGTTTCCAGGCAAGCAGTTAGAATGAGTGGCACTCCCCATGGTGCTGTGTGTGTCCTGACTTCTGAGTACAAGATGCTATGGAGCAGCCATCTGGTGAATGACATGGTGCCCGATTGTAGGAGAAAGTCCTGTTCATGAATCTCAGTGTGCCATTCACATGGAGACTGGCAGTGGTTTAAAAGCAAAACAAGCCAAAGTCAGGCGCCATAGGCATGCTGAAATTCCTCATACAGCCAGTCTGTCTCTGGCGGTCCCAGTGGAACCCCACCGTCCCAAGCTGTGTGCCCTGGCCTTGAGGGCCTCACAGCCTCACAATGTGGGAAGGGGGGAGGGACAGGAAGCCAGGAGCTCTGTGAGCCGGGGCAGTGCCACTGAGTCCCTCCAGGAAGACTTTGAGGGGTTCGTGATCTTTTTGTTAGTCACCATAAGAGGTCCCACTGACACATTCTGTCCCTGTGGAGACCAGCTCGGCCAGGGTTTGGTTTGTCTCTGTGCCAGGGGAACAGCTTCCTTGGGCCTCAAGTAAACCAAGTTGTCCTCTGGGACAGAGGGAGAGGGCAGAGCACCCAGCCATGTTGAACTCCCCTCTCTACACCCTTTCACTGCAGGAGCACCTGATCGAGAATGAAGTGTCCATACTGCGGCGCGTGAAGCACCCAAACATCATCATGCTGGTGGAGGAGATGGAGACGGCCACGGAGCTCTTCCTGGTGATGGAGCTGGTCAAGGTAAGAGGCTTTCACTGGTACCAAGCTCCCAAAGCTACCAGGCCCTTGAGAGAGCAAACCGTGTTTTGATAGCTTGAAATTTTCATTATTTAGAATCGTCAGCCTTGATGGCATCTTTCCACTAAGTCAGGTGGATGGGCCTTCCTGGTGTCTCACACAGGCTCATCACTGTGGATGTTCTGACGGATTTTTACGTGTCCTTTAGGGTGGAGACCTCTTTGATGCCATTACCTCTTCCACCAAGTACACCGAGCGGGATGGCAGCGCGATGGTGTACAACCTGGCCAGCGCCCTCAGGTATCTCCATGGCCTCAGCATTGTGCACAGAGACATCAAGCCTGAGAACCTCCTGGTATGTACAGTGTGTCTGCTGTCCCTCTTCCAGCGCTGGCCTTGTTTCCTTTCGGACTGTAACCACATGCGAGCGATCACGTGCCAACAGTACCTTGCATATGTCCTTTCTGCATCAGGGACGAAGAAAACGTAAATTTAGAAAATCAGCAATAATCAAACCAAATAGTAATGGACTTCTAGACTTTATATATTTATATGTTGATTTTTAGAGAATTTACAGAATATATTTTCATTTATGTGTTGATGGATGTTACTGATTTTAAAAAGGTAAGCAAGAAAATTATGAGGCAAAAAAATTCCAACGAATAAGTTGGAGACAGAGATAGAACATTGAGGGTTCAGTCTGTACAGGGTTTAATGTGGGATATAATGTAGTCCAGCCCAGCTTAACAGATACAAGTAGAGAATAAGAACTAGAAGCCCTTCCTTCCTTCCTTCCTTCCTTCCTTCCTTCCTTCCTTCCTTCCTTC
>PVHY01006778.1:0-72040 GCA_004024945.1 Uropsilus gracilis | reverse complement strand
GCTACCTGGGAAGCTGAGGCTGGGGATTGCTTGAGTCTGTGGTACCCCGAGCAATGAGAGCCTGGGATTCCATGGGCAAAAATAGTGAGACCTAGTCTCAAAAAAAAAAAAAAATGGGCTTGGCTCAGAAAGGGGGATCCTGAGTCTAAGCTAGATGAGTCTGAGATGCCTTTAGATATTCAAGGGAAGGTTGGTGTCTGATAAGCAGTTAGACCTGTGGTTCTGGAGGTGGGAGGAGAGGTGGAGTTTGGGAGTCCTCAGGATATCAGTGACAGTGGGGTTGGAAACCACGGTCTTAATGAGATGACCCAGGGACAAACACAGGACTAGAAGAAAGGGCTTGGGATTGAGTCCTAGGGTACTGTTAATGTTGGGGGAGGGGCAGGAGTCTGCTAAGTAAGTCACTGGGACTGGAACAGCCTAGGAGGTGAGTGGAAAACCCAGTTCATGACAGTGATGCAATGTGTGTGGTTTCCAGAACCAGTGAGTTGTCCTCAGTGTTCCCAATCCTGAGTAGTCAATTTGGGTGAAGAAGGGAGGGAAGAGAGTATTTTCCAGAATATGGCAGAGGGGGGATGGGAAGATGGATTTGGTTCATACACCAACATTAGCTGCTCATGACCTTTTCTTGACTACCAACTACCACATATTCCAAGGTTATACATGAACTAGGGAGAGTGTGACATGGGCTTGTGCCCAATTTAAACTGCATTGAAGAACATCTCCACTGTATTCAGCAGGGCATCATCACCTCAGCAGTGGACCATGTTATCAGTTCTCAAGCAGCATTTGATTTCACCTCAGGAACTCATCTTACCTTCTAATAGCTTTTTCCTTTCTTACTGCAGGAGAGGTAAGATTCCATTCTCTTTACTCCTCCTGCCCAGATGGGAGAGGGTATAGTAAGGAGAATTAGGAATGTACATTTATTTGTTTGATTTTAATGAACAGTGAGGGTGTGTTATCTTTTCAGTTAAAGAAAAAAAAATCTTTCAGAAGTTCCTGTCAGTACCCTCCCAAGTCCCCTCCCACTTGACAAACTTCTCAAGAGTTGCCTACACTTCCTCAAATTCAACCACTAATCTGCCTTTGCCTTCAAAGTCACCGGTGACCACCAGCCATCTAGACTCCAGCCAAGTTCCACTGTGAAGCTGTGGCTGCATTTGCCACTGCACCACCCCTTTTCCATCTCTCTAGTCTAACCCAATGTCTTCTGGTTTCTTTTGTAATTAAAATATTCTTCAGATGCTAGAGACTGGAAATAGGAATAGAGAAGAGAACCACTGGTGTCCTGTCAGTGTATGGCAGGGGTTACTCAGTGTGACTATTCCACTTAGTGAATTCGACTCTCTAGGGAGCTGTACCTTTGTTTGACTTCTTATTTACAACTGAAGAGGATATTTTGCAATTCTGTAAGGGTAGAGGTTAATTTATAGAAAATTCATAGTAATGCTTGCCCAATAGCAATGCAAATGTTTTCTGTCCGGTAGAAAAGAGAAACCCAAAGGTCACAGTTTCTTGCCTTGTAGAGCATTTTAGCCTATGTTGTTAAGCTCATTTCAGTATTCCTTTTGATGTGCCAACTCTGTTTATTTTCAAATACTCTTTTGAACTTGTTTTAATATCTTACTGGGAACTTCACACATTACTGAATGAATAAATGCTTTGATGTGTGTCCATGTTGTATTTGAGGGTCATATTTCTGAAACATTTTAGAAAATTACTCTTCACCACTCCTAATTCTGTGGCCCCACCCCCACGGACTGCACTGAGGACAGGAAGGGGAGGAGGACAGTGATGAATCAGGTAGCAGAACTTTCCTCACAGAGTATAGGAAATCTGGCTTTTTTTTTTTTTTTTTTTGAGACTAGGTCTCGCTATTTTTGCCTGTGGAATTGCAGGCTCTCATTGCCCGGGGTACCACAGACTCAAGAATCCCCAGCCTCAGCTTCCCAGGTAGCTGGGATTACAGGCACACGCCACCACACCCAGCTATTTTTTTGGAGCTAGGTCTCGCTACGGGCCCCAGGCGGGACTGGAACCGCGATCCCTAGCCCCGGCCGCTTCATAGGCTGAAGCTAACAGGCACGAGCCACCGTGCCCGGCAGGAAACCTGGCATTTGACTGTCTGATGCCTAGACTTGCTCTGGATTCCTAATTCTCCCGCCAACTAGAGCTCCCTTAGGAGGGTAATCCTCCTCTGAACTACACTGGCCTGCAATGTCTGAAAGTGACAGGGCTCCTTATCTGCAGAAGTGGGGCCTGTCCAGCCTTCCTTGCTGACCTCCTGGTTTCCATAGCTGAGGAGGAACTGCTTTCTCCCATCCCCAAACATCCCCCCCATGCCACCCTCCAAGGACTAGAAAACAAGTGTGGCTTTGGGATCAGTGACTGTCACTCCAAACACATACTTTTTTTGAAATGTTCTTAAATATTTAAACCTTTCTGAAAATTCATATCATACCTTCAACCCTTTCTGTAACTAAAGTCCCCCCAGGGGCACATAGCGAGACCTAGTTCCAAAAAATTACCTGGGTATAGTGGCATGCACCTGTAATCCTAGCTACCTAGGAAGCTGAGGCTGGGGATTGCTTGAGTCTGTGGTACCCCGGACAACGTGAGCCTGGGGTTCCACAGGCAAAAAAGTGAAACCTAGTCTCAACACACACACACACACACACACACACACACACACACACACACACAAACCTTCTGTTGGATTCTGTATCTTCACATACTTAACTCTCACAACCTCTTTTGGAGTGGGTAATATTGTCCCATTTTACTGGTGAAGGGACTGAAATTTCTAAGAGGTAAGTGGCTTACCCAAACTCACACAAACTTGTCAGCTTGAAAAGTGGATGTGTCTGATGCTGGCCATGCTCTCCCTTGTTTTATAATTATTATAGTTATTTGTTGCTTCATAGTCAACAGCTGGTAGGATATTAGGGTTCTACCTGAAAGAGGGTGCAGACCAGGGCATAGAAACTAACTGAAATCTGTGTGTTCACCAGCACTGAAACTAAACAAGAATTGGGTGCAAGCCAGATGTGGTGGCACGCACTTGTAATCCCAGCTACCTGGGAGGCTGAGGCTAGGGACACTTGAGTCTGGGGCTTCAAGACAACCCTGGGCAACATAGCGAGACCTAGTCTCAAAAAAAAAAAAAGAAAAGAAAAAGAAAAAAGAATTGGGTGCAACCACAGGGCACCCAAAAACTAAACACAAATACAAGTACAAAAGCCTAGATAGCCTAATCAAGGGACTGTGCTTATACAGGTTACTGCCTGTGGGTTCTTCTACCTGCTCACAAAGTTGCAAGAGACCTTAGGATTTAACAATCGTAAAATTCATTCCACAAAGAAAACAAAGGTTAACATAGCCACAGGGGCCAGCTGTCTTACCCAGTCAGTGTCCACCAGTCAAGTGGAGTGCTGATACCTTGTCAGCAGGAGTGCCAAACAAACAGGGATGCTCAAGGGTGGTTGACAGCTAGAGACACCAGGCCCAGGGCCTTTGGTGCTCTTGTCAGGCAATATCAGAGACAGGACCAGAGCCTTAGTCTCTGCAGAGGTCTCAGCTTCTTTTCATTAGTGATCTGTAGGGTGTTGGTCCCCTTTCCTTCTCCAGAGGTCAGGAACAGAGACTTTCTCTTCTCCCTTGGGTCTGGAATAGTTCTCACGTGCAAACTCTTTCTGAGGCTCCCTTACAGTTCCTTCTCAGGGTTCTCGAGTTCTTTCTGAATTTCCTTCTCTGGTCCTCACATACAAGCTCTGAGGCTCCTTCTCTGGGTTCCAGGTACTTGTGTTCTCAGTCTCTCCCCTGCACATCCTTTCTCCTCTCCTGTATGTTCCAAGTTACCAGTCACAAGTCCTAAGTTCTAAGTTCCCACGTTTAAGTTACAAGTTTTTCTCAAGTGGAGACCCTGGCTTAAATCCACCTCAGGGTGCCCACCATAGAGTCTGATCTGACTAACAGTATAGGAATCACACCCTATAGAGCTTTTGATTGGGTTTAAATTAAGACCACCATAACTGTAGTTGCCTCACACCTGGTAACACCCCCATCCCCTCCTCAGAAGGAAAGATAGGCCCAGAGGTGACATGGAAGAAAATGCAAAATCAGGGCTCAATGCAAAAACTGAACAGCAACAGATGCCCTCTGGAAGCCTGTCTAGTGGACACTCCCTCTCCCCTAATCTGTTAGAAATGTCTGCAAGAAACCATGCTCAGAGGTGCATAGAGGACCTTGGGAGTCCGGAAATTGGTGTCCTATTCTAGATTTTAGGCAACTCACAACCGTCTTAGAGTCTCAATTTTTGTATATATAAAATGAGCCAATGACTGGCAGCCTTGAAACAGATAAAAGTTATCTCTTGGAAACTTACAGTGTCCAGAGCTCTGGAGCCACACTGCCTTGGTTTAAATCCAGGTGTGAGCTCTTAACCAGCCTGTCACCTAGATAAATTTGTCTGTCTCCTCATAGGTGAAATGGGGTAAAAGATAAAATCTACTTCATAGGGTTGTAAGGATTCAAGCACTTGGGACAGAGACTGGTATAGCGTCATCACTCAGTAAAATTAGTTTTTACTTCAAGTTTACTACTCAAGGTGTAGCTATTTTCCAAGTTTAGACAACGCCGACCTCTTCCAAGCCCCGCCCTTCGTCAGGCCCAGTCCGAGTCCGCGCTCAGTGCGGCTCCTGCAGTCCCTCGTTCCTCCGGTCACTAGGGGACGGCCGCACTGAGGACGGCCTTTCAGCCCAAGCCGGCGACGCTCTAGCAGGCCATTGCGGCTGCTCTGTGGCCAGTGGCGGCGGCGCTCTAGCCGGGGATATGCGGGCGGGCTCTCAGTGGTAAGGCCGGCGGGCGGCGATGGCGGCCGTACGGGGCCTGCGAGTGTCGGTGAAGGCGGAGGCCCCGGCGGGGCCGGCCCTGGGGCTCCCGTCGCCTGAAGCGGAATCCGGTTTGGAGCGTAGCGAGCCCGAGCCCATGGAGGTGGAGGAGGGCGAGCTGGAGATTGTGCCGGTTCGTCGCTCGCTGAAGGAACTGATCCCGGTAGGGGCGGGAGGCGGGGGGCGAGGAGGAGGTCGCGGAGCTGGTGCCCGGCTCCGGAGCCGGCCGGAAGGGGAGGCGGCCGGCGGCTGGCGGTGCAGGGACTGGGGAATTCTGCGCGAGGGGAGAGGGAGTCGCGGGCGCCGAAGGGGTGGGGGCGCCGGGCTGGAGGAGAGACCGGGAATGGGAGAAAGGACTCAGGGGCGCCCGGAAATGGGCTGGGGGAGGTGGGGAGAGATGGGGGAGTAGTTGAGGACACCCCCTTCTCCGCCCCTCCGAATCTGTCTGTGCCAGGGGAGTGATGAGGAGGGGTAGGGGTTTCCTGGAGGCTTGAGATCCGACATCCAGGTCCCCCGGGCGTCCTGCTCGCCGGGAGCTCACTTGGGAGCACTGGACTTGTCAGCAGCAGAGACTCAGTGTTTCTGTTGTGACTCGAGGGTCAGGTTGACCCCCCACACTGCCACACTTCCACTGATGTGTGACACGTATACAGTGACCCCAGCATCTGACCTTTAATGAAACCAAAATATCAGCGAAGCAGCAACATTCTTTTATCACAGCGGAGATGACGAGAGGTGTGTTTGCTTCTGGTTTGGTCTGAATATTAGGACTGGACTCAGGTCTTGATGGGTCATTTCTGAACTTAATTTCTTACCTAACCTGAACTACTTTTTACTACGTTAGCAAGTCTTGGTCTTGTCTCCTTTAAGTCTCCCAGTCATTGCCCATTTTACATGCACAAAAAAGACTCCTGAAAGGTAGTGAGTTGCTTAAAGTGCAGAGAGCAGGGAGCATGTGCAGAGTGGAAAGGTGAAAATGATAGGCTGGTCAGGTTAGTCTTGCTGAGACAGTGACAGTTAAATCCTAAATGAAAAAAGGAGATCCCACCATGTGCAGATTTGGAAGAAAGTGTGCCCCTTGCAAGGGCACAACAAGTACAAAGGTTCTGAGCTTGGTATAAGTACATTTTGTTGGGATATGGGAAGGTTTTGCAGAAAGGATGACAGATGTCATGGAGAAAAAGTATGTCCAGAGAGACCAAGGAATTGTACGTTTCATATAATTAGTAAATGTCAGAACTGTGGCATGAGTCCTCAGCCTCAGTTTCTGAATTACACTGTGCTGTGTTTTCCCTAGGAGATCTTGATGACTCTGGACTTTCAGCATTTTGGTGAAGACTTGTGCTCCACCTGGTGGCTTGGCATGATGTCCAGTCTGGGCTGGGGAGATAAGCAACTACCTCATCTTGGGCAGTTGTCATGAAAGCCTTTAGATTTTCATTACCACGGACAGCTTGAGTAGATGGAATTACTGTAGTTATGAACTGGCTCTGATCTAGAAAATATTTCTTTTAGAGTGTTTGATTGCTCCCACAGAGTCACTGGGATGGGCTTCTGCATAATAAGAGGTTGTTAGAATGGGGGACGGATGCTGAAAATAATGACTGTCCAAAAGGAATAGCTTTTGGACAGTTTTCTATCATGGATTTTCCTTAACTTCTGTTAACATTACTCACTCTTCCCCTTCATGATAGGATACAAGCAGAAGATATGAAAACAAAGCTGGCAGCTTTATCACTGGAATTGATGTCACCTCCAAGGTAAGACCATGATTTATTTATTCATTTTGATAAGCAGGTGATCTGCTGTGATCCATTACCTTCTATTTTCTTTTGTTGATGGATCAAGAATTTTTTTTTAAATTTAAATGTTGCACTAAACAATACTTTCTTGCATCCTGAAAATATGCTGGTGGCATTTGTATCTTCTCAGATCCACAAAAACATAAAAATCACTGTGACTATATATCTGTGCTTAACCATATCTAAGAAAAGGTTCTGCACTGGGAATACTTTTTTTTTAATGCTATACTTGCTCTTTAAATATAGGTTTACTGTTTCCACTTCATTCTTTTTGTTTCTACTTTAAATGAAATAAAACATGAAAAGTGGCACATAGTAGACTCTTAGTAAAAAACCTTTATTCCTCACTAGTTGCAGGCTTAGAAAAATGGGGTTTCTTAATTATATGGATGTCTAAACTTTGAAGACAAGTGCAATTTTTCTCAGTACCTGGGAAGTTGCCATTCATCTGGTGACTGCTTATTTGTAATTATTACCAGCTTATTAGTAATTCCTCACATAGTCAGACCTGTTATTTTCCTTACTGTAAACAGTCAACACATATTTTGCTTTAATTGGTGATAGCCAGTTTGGACATTCTGTTTGATTTTAATATGCTATTAAGTTTGGAACAGAATTTTGAATTACAAATGTGAATAATGGTGCGAACTACACCTTAGGGAAAAAAGTAATTACTATACAAAAATGAGCAATAATAGAAGAAAATAACTAAATCTAGAAGAAAGACTGAAAAAAAAGAAAAAAAAAAACAAAAACAGCAACAACAAAAGCCCAAATGTGAATTATAGTACTGTATTGCTATTTTGGGTGTATGAAAGCAAATACAAAAATGTTATGCTTACCTTTTTATATCTTGTCTGGGTATCAAGCAGTCTCACATCACTTAAGACTTAAAAGAAAGACCTTATCAGCTTTTAGACAGATAACAAAATAAAGTGAACATTGTAATTGAGAATTATATTGTAATTGAGAATTATAGTATTGTAATTGAGAATTATACTGCACTTAAAGGGGGAGCCTATGTACTGTTCTTCATCCTGCACTGTTTGCCTTCATATGAAAGAAATATGTGGAGAAAAGGACATGAATAGGTAGGGTAGCCCCATTATTGGTATTCAAGTTGTTACTAAAGGAAGGTAGATTCAGTATTTGTACTGGGAAGATTTCAGTGAAGAGAATGAGCATACCTAATGGGAAATAACATCAGTGTTGCTGCTTTACCAATCCCCACAAGCTTTCTGTAGTCAGACCTGCAATTAATGTGCTGAAGTCAATATACAATTAGTGAAATGTTCCTAAGAGCTATCGGAAACCCAGTTGGACCTGGATTTATTTTAGCTCTTGGAAAAAGAACTTATGAAGGTGATTATTTTGTTTTTCAGTGAAGCATCAATGCTTCTTGTCATTTAAAGATGAAAACTGGCAATTCCATGGACATGAGCCTAGAATAGAGGAGAGAGTTTCTTTTTTTTCAATGTTATTTTTAAACCAGGGAAAAGCTTTAGGGAGTGGACTGCTCAGGCAAACAATGTGATAGGTGTGATTACCCTGCACACAGGCAATGTCAAATGGGGGTGGTGGGGCTTCTAGAAATAGCACTGAGATCAGAACATCTGCCCCTCTTACTAACTGAAGTATCTCCAGTAAACCTTTTAACTTTATTGTACCTCAGTTTCTACACCTAGAAAATTGGAGTGTTGAGACTTTGGTTCTGATTTGTTTACGAAATTTCTAACATGTGAAATGTCAGGGAACTGAAATATTTACTCAGTGCATCAACAAGTACATACTCAGTGAATTCCAGTTATGCCCCCAACACAGTGATAGGCACTGAATCATCATGTTACAAATTATAGTGGTATTAGTGTACCCTTCAATCATGTACTGTATATCTAGTTCTCTAAAAACAATCGAATATGCTATGTTGTTATTTCTGGTTTATTTTAGAAAAAATAAGTGATACTGATGCACCACTTTGTGATGTAATTTCCCTGTGTTTCACTTCTTTGACTTTTTCTCTACCATGTAGGAAGCAATTGAAAAGAAAGAACAGCGAGCCAAGCGCTTCCATTTTCGATCTGAAGTGAATGTTGCCCAAAGAAATGTAGCTTTGGACCGGGACATGATGAAGAAAGGTACTGGGTGTTTGGGGGAGATTTTTCCACATTGCTCTAGAGAATGACTTTCCCCTGGCATACATAGTGTTGTATTACTGACCTTGTGTGGGTCATCTAAACCTCATCCAGGTACTCTCAAAGGAAGAGACTTGTGAATTCTCTCTTTCTGAGGTTACTTTTTAAGCATTGAGTGACTGTTGACTGTGTATCAGATGTCAGAGTTGTAAAAAAAGAGATTGTCTTGT
The DNA here is from genome assembly GCA_004024945.1 of Uropsilus gracilis. Classification (NCBI taxonomy): domain Eukaryota; kingdom Metazoa; phylum Chordata; class Mammalia; order Eulipotyphla; family Talpidae; genus Uropsilus; species Uropsilus gracilis. The sequence continues at coordinate 62,984 of PVHY01006778.1, read as the reverse complement.
CTCCTTGGGGAAACCTACTTAGTGGCAGAGCAGAGATTAGAACTTAGAATACATGCTTCTCTGACTTTTACTCAATTTCTGCTTTTGTCATAGAAATGTTAACTCTCTTTTGCCTTTCAATGTAGTGGGCATATATCTTAGTGAGACCTACTTTTAGGGGAGTTAGAGCAATGCAGGGTTGGTGAGGGGAAACTACTGATGCAGCTGTTGATACAGTTTTTTTTTTTTATGTTTTGTTAGGATATTTTGTTTCCTAGAGTTCATCCTGGGTTATGCATAGTAATCTTCCCCAGTTTTCCAACCTAATTTATAAATGAAAGGGAAAATTCAGGTGGGGCATGGTAGCGCAATACCTGTATGAGGCAGCCTGGGAAGCTACGGCCGGGGCCAGGGATCATGGTTCGAGACCCGCCGGGGGCACGTAGCGAGACCTAGTTCCAAAAAAATATAGCTGGGAGTGGTGGCATGCGCCTGTAATCCCAGCTACCTGGGAAGCTGAGGCTGGGGATTGCTTGAGTCTGTGGTACCAAAGGCAATGTGAGCCTGTGGTTCCACGGGCAAGAGTAGCGAGACATAGTCTCAAAAAAAAAAAAAAAGGGGGAAAATTCTCACATGTTTTGGTGACTTCATAGCCATATTTATTACTCCACTCTAATATAAATTGATGAATGCAAAAGATGTCTCTGTTGTGCTTGGAAATTTGGGTATTTGTGAAGCTCTGTCTGTGCTCTGCTGCCTGAGTTTCTCCAGACTTGCTTAGTTAAGATGAAAAATTTGGTGGACAAATGAAAGAATAACCACTATTGGGAATTTGCTATCTTACCAGACAGTGTTTTAATTGGGAATTTGCTCTCTTGCCAGACAGTGTATTAACTGGGAATTTGCTCTCTTACCAGACAGTGTATTAATTAATATTACATATTAATTTCTTAATTATTTTTCACAACAAACATTTGAAGGATGTATTTTCACCCTGTTTTATTTTATAGGATGTTCCAAGAAGGTTCATGCATTACCCAGGGTTACATAGCTAGTAAAAGTGCAGTCAGGATTCAAAGCCAAGGCTCTCTGACTCTAAAACCTTGCTCTTGACTGCTTTGCTTCTTTGCCTTATCTGTTATGACACTGTGGAGTCAGACCTCTTGTGTCCATCCCAGTAGATAGTAGCTTAGATGCAGTGCTTAACTCCAGACATTACCCTCTTTGCTGTATTGGGAGTTCAAGTTGGAAACATGACCTTGCTTCCTTTGCAGAGTGGGTTTTTGTTTCAGGAAAAGTCCTGTGAAGGCCAGAGCCAGTTATGCAGCTTGGCATTCATGTGCCTGCAGAGACGGGGACCAGGAGTCCTTTCTCACGACTCCATCTTGAAAGCCCCATAGTTTCACCACGCCTGTTTCCTTCTAGTCCTCTGAACATTCAGGATGGTGACATTTTGCCATGTAAGAGTTCGTGTGTTGCCCCTTGTTGATTTGCCCTTCCTTGTCCCAAATTTCTTACTGCTCAGATGCCACTTTTTCCATGAAGTAGCCCTGATCATTCGCTCATACTTCTCTCCCACTTCTTTTGAAGCTCATTACGCTGCTAGCCCTTGAATCTAATAGCAGTTCCTTTGTGAATGTGGCCAAATTAGTGAACCTTTTTAGCGTTCAACTTCCTTGTCTGTACTTATCTGGGTAGGCTTATATTTGGGGTTAAATTTTAATCTAAAAAAAAGCGTTGGCTTATTTCTGGGAAAGCAATCCTGATGTTGTGGCTCTGAAAGCCACTCCTACAAAGCAATAGATTTACGTGGATGGCAGCTGAGGCACTTGCTCATTACCACCTGTGTTCCATCCAGGAGGCAGCCTGGCCTAGAATATTCCTGAACTCTGGGGAATCTTTCTTATTCCAGATCAATTTAAAACAGAATGAATAGTTGGTGGTGGGAGTGGGAGTAGTTCCCAGGGAAAGTTACTTTTTTTTATCTCCCCTTGTGAATCAAGTATACAGTGAGGATTGAAAACCATTGGTGTTAAGGTCAAGAGGATGGGCTCTAAAATCTGACTGTCTATGTGTAAATCCTGACCAGTCACTTTCTGATTCTGTCATCTCAGGCGAGTTACTTAGCTTCTAAAAACCTGGTTTCCTCACCTAGAAGGCAGATCACACTAGTTATTCTAGGGTTGTTGGGAGGCTCTTACAAAATGTGACAGTTCTTAGGGTGGTGTCTGGCATATAGTGAATACCCAAGTAAAAGTCATTGCTACTGACATTATCTGGTGTTTGCCATCTTCCATGCAGTGGTACCCAATCTTTGGGAGAATGGGGATCTTGAATAAGTGTCTTGATTCCTGTCACTATACCAGGTGTCAAGGTATCTCTTCTTAATGCCAACAATAATAAAAGGTATCATTTGTTAAATGCTTACCATGCATCAGTCACTCTGCTCTGGGTTCACTTTTCCTTTCAATAACTCTGTCATGGGAAAGTATCATTTCTGTTTCTGATGAGAAAACTAAGATGCCTGAGAAGTTGAAAAGCTTTTGATGATTCCACAGCTAGATAAGTAACAAGGTTGGGATTTGAAGGCTGGTCTGACTGAAACTTGTGTTGCTAACCTCTCTTCTGGGGTTATGGGACATGGTTCAGGGCATGCCGCACTAGGCCATTCTACATCAGGGTTATGGTTACTCCTGAGTGATTTGGTATCAGGCAGCTTCATTCTTCTTATTGCCAAGATCAAAGCTCTCTTGGCTGCAGGAGACATTTGAGGTCATCTAGATGGATCAGCCTTCTGTCTGTTGCTGCAGGCCTTTGGCCAAAGTCCCATGGTCTCAGCCTCTGCCTCAGTGTGATGGTATGAGTACTATTTCTGAGGCAATCACTTTGATTTCAGATACTTCTTTATGTTGAACAGAAGTTGTACCCTAATAGTTTGTTACTTATGGCAAGACTCTCAAAACACCTTTTAAGCCTTTTCCTTAGTCACACAATAAGGAATTTCCATACCTACAGGTGATGGAATGGGCTTACTGCCCATCCCTAAACTTCGTTCTTTTATTTTCCTCCTCTAATTTATACCTTTATTTTTACCTTCCCCCAAAGATAGAGCTCAAACACTCTGAAATCAGTCTACAGCCATACCACCCTGAACGCGCCCGATCTCGTCAAACACTCTGAAATCATTGTGGTGGTCTTAGGTCTCCTGGTGACATTGCTGACTCTAGAGGGCTTACATTGAAACATTGAAAGGTTATTGCTCTGAACTTCATGTGACATCATTATTCTCTGGTTGCATCCTCTAGACTTTTTCTAGTTTCTTTTTTTTTTTTTTTCTTTAAGAGACTATGTCTCACTATGTTCCCCAGGGTTGTCTCGAACCTATGGACTCAAGTGATCCCCAGCCTCAGCCTCCCAGATAACTGGGATTACAGGTGCGCGCCACCATGCCCAGCTAGACTTTTTCTAGTTTCTAAGTATTCTTGCTAAAGTGAGGCGTAGATCCAGCTATGATTGACTTCGTGAAGAGTGTGGCAGGACTATCTCTGTAGTTTTTGTCCTGGCCATTTCATAATGTTACACTCATCTTCTAGCCCACCAAAATACCTGGGTCTTTCCCCCAGACTATATTCATGCCCATGAATATAGTCTTTTTGATCTTGTATTTGTAGTACTAAAAAAGAGTTCTTTTTTTTTATCCCTTTTACATTTTGTTGAAGACTGTATTTCAGTCTGTTAGCTTCATTTTCACTTTACACGCTACCTTGCAACATTTCAGCTATGATTGTATTCTTTGAATTTTTTAATTTTATTTTTTTTTCCTTTGAATTTCTTGATCTGGTAATCCTATCAGAAGAAAAAAGGTTAGTGTGGCTTCTTGGTGAACTCATGTCATTTCCTATAATGAAATGATAGGTCTGTATCATGGATCATAGATTCTGTTGGATTATTTATTTATTTATTTATTTATTTTTCATTTCAGAGGTGGCAGTCTTTGCAATCTATCGTTTGAGAATTTCTCTTTTCCTCTCAGGAAATTCATCCTGAACCCTTGTCAATTCTTTAAAGTATTTTGCTCATTTTCTGCAACATTTTAGCTATAACTTACATGGATTGGAGATTACTACCTAATTTTGAAATTGCAACCAAGTATTGAAGTTGGTTCACTGGGGTATTATTCTGAACTAGAAGATTTAAATCAATTAAAATGAATTTTTGTGCTCTTCTCATCTGTCTTGTGTTTTAATTCTTAATATTAGCTAGTTTGCTGTCAGCGGAACAGTAAAATAGATCAGCAGTTCTGTCCTTTTTCTTGCGTTATCTTTCCAAAGCAGCATTTTCCAAGGAAATAAAAGCCATCAACACTTGATGAATCTGTCTATTCTGGACTATAACCTTTATTCATTAAACATTGTTAGCCAAACAATTCATGTTAACCAAAGAAAATTTGGAGAGTAAAGAAAAGTTATCGTAGTCTAAAAGTTGTCCATCCGTAGTCTACCACCCAAACTGAATCATTATTGCTGTTTTGTGTAATTCCTTCTCATCTTCTCTGGGTGTGGTCTTTGTTTTCCCCTTTTCACATGACAGTCTATCAGCATTTTCTGTGTCATTATATAGCTTAATGTCAATCTTTCAGATTCCTACTTCTTACACTCACTCTGTTAATTTGGCATTAATAATTTGCCCTTTTACATCTTTGAGATGTGTTCTTTGGTGATTTATGTTCATCTAAGCTTTGCTGCCTCCTTTTTTCTTGGGATCACCTCTCATACTCTTAGTTACTGTATTTAGTGTCTCCCAGATGTTTTGGTCATTTTCATGGTATTGACTACTTGGAGATTGAATTTTTCCTCTGGATTTTCACAAGTCTGCTCTCTAAGACTTGGGTTTTATGTCCTACCACCAGCTAACATTGTTTTTTCTGTTAGGCAATCCAAGATGGAACCCTCCCAACTTCTAGTCAGCACTCAGGTCTGTCTTTTCCTCATTACCTGGTCAATGTGTCTCCTGCCACCTCAGCAGGTAGTCCTCTGTCATCAGTTGGGCAACTATCTAGGGACCTTCTTTCTTTTTTTTTTTTTGAGACTAGGTCTCGCTATTTTGCCCATGGAACTGCAGGCTCATGTTGCCTGTGGTACCACAGACTCAAGCAATCCCCAGCCTCAGCCTCCCAGGTAGCTGGGGTTACAGGCACACACCACCACGCCCAATTATTTTTTGGGACTAGGTCTCACTATGTTACTCCGGGTGGATCTTGAATCCCTAGTCCTAGCTATGGCTCCATAGGCTGTCGCTTACAGGCACATGCCTCTGTGCCTGGCTTGGTATTTATTTTTTCTGCTTGTCTCAGTTATATTTAAATCCTTCTTATTAGATCAACAAGTGTCCTATAGAATATTTTCTCCCTGATCCTCAGTCTGCTCACTCTGCCATCTCGAGGAGCTCTCCCTGTTTCTGGTTACCTTCTTCAGAACCATCTCTACAATTGATATAGAATCTGTTTCTCTTACCTACAACTTAAGAGTTCTGAAAGCCCTTCCATTTCCTATTCTACATGGTAGAGCTCTCTGTTATGTAGCATCCCAACTCACTGGGACCTCTGCTCTTTGTTGTGCTGGGGTTTATAAGCTGTACCTCTGGTTTCATGAATCTGACTGGCAAGGAAGGATACCTATCTGATCTAGTGTGCCCATACCTACAGGGGTTCCCAATAAACCATACTCCTCAGAATAACCCGCCAAAACAAGCTATTAAAAATTCGTATCTGAGGCCGGGCATGATGGCGCATGCCTGTAGGTGAGAGCCTAGGAAGCCACGGCAGGGGCCAGGGATCATGGTTCAAATCCCACCTGGGGCATGTAGCGAGACCTAGTCCCAAAAAAATAGCTGGGCGTGGTGGTGCGCACCTGTAATCCTAGCTACCTGGGAAGCTGAGGCTGGGGATTGCTTGAGTCTGTGGTACCCTGGGCAAAATGAGCCTGGGGTTCCAAGGGGAAAAATAGCGAGACCTAGTCTCAAAAAAAAAAAAAAAAATCATGTCGGCTGGGTGTGGTGGCACGCTCCCAGCTCCTCCCAAGCACTGGGAAGCAAGAGGCTTGGGATCACTGGAGTTCATGGGTTCGAGACTACCCCAGGCAACACAGTCTTGAAAAAGCAGCTGGGTGCGGTGGCACATGCCTGTAATCCCAGCTTCCTGGGAGGCTGAGGCTGGGGATTACTTGAGTCTGCGGTACTCCAGGCAACTTGAGTCTGTGATGCCCTGGGCAATATAGAGAGACCTAGTCTCCAAAAAAAAAAAAAAAATCTTATCTGGCAGAATTGAAACTGCTTTGTGGTGGGATATGGAGACAAAGAGGGGAGGGAACCCAATGTGGTAAAGGACTCTGAGTGATTGATTGATGGGATTAGTATAGTAACATACATCTGAGGACTTTTAAGCCTTCTCCCCTAAATTATGTACAGTGTTATAAACTGGTGTTATGTCATTAAAGACAAAGAAGAAAAAATTATTTGAAAATATTTTTAAAGTTTATTTTGTATTTTGTTTATTTGTTTTAAATGAAAGTAATATGTAACAAAAATATTTTAAAGTAATGGACATTGAATTCTTGACAGAATTATTTCCGAGAAGGGAGGGAAAGAAGGGAAAGATTATACACACCCTAGTTTTATTTGTAATGCTTTGCCTCAAAATTTTAAAAGAAATTAGATATAAAAGTAAGTGGTAAATATACAGGTCAACGGGTATCCTAAAATGACTTTTTTCATGTTGCTATATTTTCATATTTCAGAATTTAAAAGGTTAGATAGGATAATGGAAAATATTTTGTAAAAAATTGCAACAGTCATGGTAAAACTATAAGGTTCTTTTCTGACTACAGCCTTCAACTTTTTCCTTCCTTGGAGCTAGCTACTGTTACAATGTGATATAAAATATAACAGGCCCTTTTCCTGGTGTCTGGGTAACATGAAAGAATTGAGACTACTAGAATGTGTGGGCGATGGGGAGGGCTTGGAGACCAAGATGGGAGAGGGCCCATTGGTCTCTAGGGAAGACCTCTGGGTGCTTGGATGGTAAAGGTGGCTTAGTGACATACATCTGAGGACCTTTGAACCAATGTGTGGTGGTGTTTAGGGTTTGTTTTTTTTTTTCAGTATTACATTAGATGTAGTTTTTTGCAATTTGGTTTTTTCACACAGTGATGTGTCTTAGAATCTTCTATGGTATGTGATTTTATGGTAATAAATTATCTCATTGTTTTTGACCATGTAAATATGCTATAATATGAATAAACCTTAACTAATTACTCTGATAGCTATGGGATTGCTAGAAATAGTGCTACAAAAGCATGTTTGTGTGGAATAGTCTGTAACCCAGAGGTCTGTATATAGGGTAGAGAGAACTAAAAGTCCTAAACTTCCAGGGCTTGTGTTTAATGACATTTGTAATAGACACTCCCAGTTTACACTTAATGCAGTGGCTATGCCAGTCCATACTCCCACTACTCAGTGGTAGCTCTTCCTCTACCCAATGCTATCAATTGTTGCTAAAATATATGTGTGTGTGTATGTATGTATGTACGCATGAATGTATCTGGTCAGTGAAAATTGGTGTGAATATGCATTTTCCTGCTTTGTATGAGGCCCATTATCTTTTTATCATTTGTTGCCCTTTTCGTGTGATTGCTGGCTCCTGTCCTTTGCCCATTTCTATTTTGGAGTGTCATTTTCTTACCGATTTGTGGGATTTACTCTAATTTCTTACTTTGTTTTATATCCAGCAGCAACATCACTCCTTTCTTACAAGAGTTGTTTTGACTGTTGCACATTTTTCTTTGACACATATTTAAAAATTTTAGAATCAATTTGTCAAATTCAATGAATAATCCTGTTAAATTTTAGTATTACTTAAGTTGTTACAGGTTTATTTGGGGAGAGGTGTCATGTATTTATCAACACTATTTAATCTTTTTCAACTTAATAGGCCTATTCTCAATGAAATCATTTGTTTAATGATTGTGTTCTGTGGTAAAAATGAGTACTGATGTGAGGTGCAGTAGCAGATGAGAAAATTCAGTCATTTTTTCTGTCTTTTTTTTTTCTAGCAATCCCCAAAGTGAGACTAGAGACAATCTATATTTGCGGAGTGGATGAGATGAGTACCCAGGATATTTTTTCCTATTTTAAAGAGTATCCCCCAGCTCACATTGAATGGTTGGATGATACCTCTTGTAAGTATACTCCTTTTTGTTGAGTTTGATTTTAAAAGTGTTTTTTGCCATCTCAGATGGTGAATGTGATTTGGACTACCTGTCTACTGTGAACCTTGGGAAGAAATTGCCCATCTTGAGAAACCAGAATGTCTTGTCTTGACTGCAGATCATACCCTATGAGTATCTGGAGTCAACTCAGATCAGGGCTGTAGGAGGTTCATTGCTGGCGTCTGAGTCATGTGTGTATGATGAAGGTCTTTAACCCTAATGATTTCTCAGCAAAGTTATGGGTCCAACTGTGTAGACTTGCGGCTGCTCCTTGCCGTATAGCTGTGGGGAGAGCTGGCTCTGCTACAGTGTCTCTGACCTAGAACTGGGCCAGAATCCTCTTGACAACCATACCAATTCTCTTACCTGTGCTGGCCCTGGACTGTTTTCTGCATCTTTACCTGCTTGCCCTAACTTGTGAGCTGTCCAACTTGAAAACTGGCCAAGTCTGTCCTGACCTCTAGTAACCACTCAACTGGCTTCGTGTTTTAACTCACTTTTAGCCTGACTTTATTTACTGAGTTTGCCAACCTTCTAGGTCACCAACCAGCAATCTGGTTTTTCTGATGCTTCTAAATATCTTTAGAAGATAATCGTTTCATGTTCTCGTTGAAGGAAGAAACAGGGATGAGTGAAAGATATTTGTCCTTTTTTGTTTGTTTTCTTCTTTTTTTTAAGAGACTAAATGTTCTTATATTGCCCAGGGTTGTCCCAAAACTGCTGACTCAATGATCCCTAGCTTCAGCCTCCCAGGTAGCTGGGGTTACCTGGTGGCACCACTACATGTCCTTTTTTCTTTTTGTTTAGTTTGTAAACTAAATTAGGGGTTGGCAACTCTTTTTCTATAAAGGACTGGATAGTAGATGCTATTCTTTAGGCGTTGCAGGCCATATAATCTGTCACATCTACTCATCTTTGCCACTGTAATGTGAAAGCAGGCCAGGCACGGTGGCTCGTGCCTGTAAGCTTCAGCCTATGAAGCGGCCGGGGCTAGGAATCACGGTTTGAGTCCCGCCGGGGGCATGTAGTGAAACCTCGTTCCAAAAAAATAGCTGGACGTGGTGGCGCATGCCTGCCATCCCAGCTACCTGGGAAGCTGAGGCTGGGGATTGCTTGTGTCTGTGGTACCCCGGGCAACAAGATCCTGCAGTTCCACGGGTAAAAATAGTGAGACCAAGTCTCAAAAAAAAAAAAAGAAAAAAAATGTGAAAGCATACACAGACAGTATGGAATGGAATGAGCCTGGATGTTTACCTTAAAACTGTGTTTACAAAAATAGGTGGTAGATGTGTAATTTATTGTAGATTAATTACACCTAAATAAAGCTGGTATAAATATAAGCAAGTAACAGGTAGTGGACTTGAATTGGCCTGCGTATCAGTTTTCTAATCCTTGATTTAAATCATTAAAATTGTAGCTAATGAATATTAGAATCAGGAATCCTTTGAATTATCCAGTTTAACTACCTCATAATATACAGTAGATTCAGAAACAGAAAAAAAGAATTGTTTTTTCATATAGCCCAATGCTATGTGACTTACCAGTAACATAAGTAAGAAATTTTAGACCTTTATTTCCTATATTGAGCTATCAGGGTAGCATAAGTTTGAGAAATGCTATTTTATTTTATTTACTTTTTGAGAAATGCTATCTTAAACCTAAATAGGTCTTTCCTGAAAAACTTTTCCCTTTCTCAGTTCTCTTCCTTAGCATATTCATATTCACCAGTGGTACACGCATGGTTGTCCCATTTGGTGGCATGTACCACCGGTGATACATGTATACATAGGTGAACTTCATTAATTCAGTTTATTTATTATAAATCAGCCCTATCCAGTGGAGAAAAATACAAATCATAGAGTTGTCCGATGGCGGAACATGTGAAATACATCACCGTCATGAATGTGTTAAAGAAACAAATTAAATTAGTTGCTGCTGCTGCTAAGTGATTACAGTGGGGAGCATTTTTATCATACCTGAGTGAAGAGGAACAGCAGGCCTTCCTGTAGAGGGCACTAGTGTAAAGAGTAAGCTGCACCACTGTCGTCATCATCAACGGCATGGGCATCATGACCAACAAAGACTTACGAAGCACTCACTATGCGCCAGACAGTGTTACTATACAGTGCTTAGGAATCCTTGACCATCAAACCCAAGGCTAATTTCATCCATAAGATTTTATTACCACTTTTTGTACTTCCTGATTGGTTTGGATCTTTGCTGGTTTGTACTAGTTCAGTAGTTGGTTTGTACCTTTGCTGATGCCATTCTATAGCTAATGAGATTGTAGCAGTGTTATAATCTCAAGAAACTTGCTATTTGAGTATGACATAACATTTTCTTTTATATTTTAGGTAATGTGGTTTGGCTAGATGAAATGACAGCCACACGAGCCCTTATCAATATGAGCTCTCTGCCAGCCTTGGATAAGATAAGAAACAGGGATGCGAGTGAGGACAAGTCATCTGAGAAAAGTAAAAAAGGTAACTGAGCACAAGGGAGGGGCTTTTGGGGTGAAAGTCCCATCCTTTACCCAGTTGGTTTGAGTGTCGAGCATTATATAACGTCTCTGCTAGTTATTTCTGAAATAAGTTATAATGCCTTTGGACAGTCAGTGAATGGGAGGGAAAAATGTAAGATTTAAAATTATCTGAAATGGAGTATAGTTAACATTCATCTGTCCCTTGTGTTCCATTTTTTAAAGTTTTTTTTTTCCGTGTTCCATTTTAGACAAGCAGGAAGACAGTTCAGATGATGATGAGGCTGAAGAAGGAGAAGTTGAAGATGAAAATGCTAGTGATGTAGAGGTTAGTAATATGGCAAAAATATATGTATGGTTTTGCTAAAAACAAACAAACAACAACAAAAACCCTGCTCAGTTTCTTTTTTTTAAATACTTAAAGGCTTAGTAAGTTGTGTGTTTCCTCTGGCTTTCACATTTAGACCTTCTGAGGGTGCCCTGGTCTTTGTAACTGTAATTAGTAATTCTTGAGTAAGATCTTGAGATCTTAGAATAGTACTCAGATATCTGTATTAAAGAAAACGCTTTTACTTAGAAATTACTTTGAAATGTTATCCGTAAAATTAAGAAAAAGCAAATCATGACATATTTCCTAATGGATAATGTATTATTGTTGGAAATATTAAATGTATTCACTTAAAAAGTTATTTACTGAGTCCCTACTATATACCAAATTCTAGGTGCTGGGGATATAGCATCAAGCAAAACAAAGTCCTTGCCCTCTTGGAGCCTACTTTCTAGTGGGGAAGAGAGACAATACACAGATACGCAGATATGTAATATAATGTCAGGAAGTGATGAGTGCTGTGAAGAAAAGTAAAGAAGGGTAAGCAGATAGAGAATGATGGAGAATGTTCTTTTAGACAAGGTGGTGAAGGAAGACCTCTGACTTAGAAATGCAACAGAGGAACTAGCTCTGTAATACTATGATGAGTATTATTTACTATGATGAGTATTATTTAAGGTAGAATCCTTTTTTAATTAATGCTAACTCTGCTGCTGAATAAATATTTTTAAACATCTTTAATTTTTATATTTTCTTAAGTTGGACACATTGTCTCAGGTAGAAGAAGAATCTCTGCTAAGAAATGATCTTCGTCCTGCTAACAAACTTGCTAAAGGCAATAAGTTATTCATGAGATTTGCTACAAAAGGTAAATTTGATAGATGTACATTTGACATTGAGTTTTTGTTTTTAATCAAAGTGATTTTCCTGCTCTTTTGAATTAGGAGTTAAATCAAGTAATTTCGAAGTTCCCTCAATCTATTATAGTCTGTGCCTGTGAAATGGTGACTTGCTACCCCAGTTGGAGTTTCTGACTTTGAAAATGAATATCAGCTATTTGTGTACCTTTTTGATTTCTGGCTAAAGTTGTTTTTCTGCATTGTTAGTTTACGCCATGTGCTTTCTAGCAATTTCATTGTATGAACCATGAAAACTTCAGAAAATTTATCACACCAGTATCCTCTTAGATGCTGCTGATAGTGTCATTCGGCTTTTGTTCTCTAAGGATTAAGTCTCTAATTTGTAAAGCTTTTTATGAACAGTACTTTTTGGTGTTCATTAAATATATATGTATGTGTGTGTGTGTGTATGTGTGTATACACATGTACATGATGTATATTTTGAATCATTTGAAAATTAATGGAAGACAGTAACATTTCTCCCCTAAATCTTCAGTAGTTCTGAGGAACACAGACTTTGTCTTACATACAGGATAGTCATCAAAATTAGGGACTATACTGCAACCTATAACATTACCTCATCCATAGTCCATCTTCAGATTTCATCCATTTTTCCAGTAGTTTCCTCTATTGTATTAAAGCTGCCTGGTGCACAGTAAGTACTGTGTGTTAGATTTTGATGATGATGTTTATCACATTAATTTTGATTATACTGTTCCCTCAGTAATCTAGGATCTGCCCCAGGACTGAGTGTTAAGAATGCCTTTGTCTGCTACATCTCCCTGAATGTGAAATGACTCCTCTGTTTTGTTTTCCTTGTGGGAGACATTTTTAAAGACTTACAGATTCATTGTTTTATTGACTACTCCTGTTGGTGTTGGTCTCCTCCTTTTAAGTTTAGGTTGTGTGTTTCAGGCAAAAATACTACAGAAGAAATACTGTGTCATTACTGTGTCATTTTCATTGCATTCGATCAGGATTGTGTCATTTTCATTGCATTCTATCTGGATATATGTGATATTTGTCCCATACCCAGGGTTGTTCACTTTTATTGCGTGGCTAGGGTAATGATAGGTTTCTCCCCTGTCAAGTAACTATTCTTAAGATTTCTGGGAAGATAAACTTTGAGATTATGAAATACCCTGTTGGTCAACAAACTTTAAACAGTAGCTTTAACATTCATTGATGATTTTTAAATTCTGTTTCTTCATTAGTTGGCAGTCTGCTATAGGGATGATAGGGATGAGCTTTTTCTTTTTCTTTTTTTTCTTTTTTTTTTTTTTTTAGCATTTGTATATCAGACGGACTCATGGAGGCTTATTTTATTCACCGGGTTCTCATCCTTTACTATCATTATTTAATTTACAAATGGTCTTGGATTTAGTTCATCGAGTCCCTTCAAGCTGTGTTTTTACATAACTTCCTTGATTTTTGAGGCTAGGTCTCATTATTTTTGCCCGTGGAACCTCAGGCTCATGTTGCCCAGGGTCCCATGGATTCAAGCACTCCCCAGCCTCAGCTTCCCAGGTAGCTGGGATTACAGGCGCACGCCACCACGCCTAGCTATTTTTTTTGGAACTAGGTCTCGCTATGTTGCCCTGAGCAGGACTCAAACTGCGATTCCCAGTCCCAGCCTCAACTCCATAAGCTGTTGATTACAGGCACACAGGACTGTGCCCAGCTTTGGAATCAGCCATTTTTCCAAGTTGTTGGTGGGCATGTTTTTTTTGTCTCAGCTTGTGTCCCTAAGTTTACCTGTGGCATTGAGTACACTGACAGTGGTGTACATCTGTTATCATCAACCAGTACCCAGGGAAATGTGAAAGGCCTTTAAATTTTTCTTCTAATTAATTGAACATTTTAACTTGGCATGTAGATTATTTTTTCTGTTTACTCATTTAAGTGTAGCTGTTTCAGTGCATTCTAGATATATGGTACAGAAGCTCTTTTCATTAAGGAACATTTCAATAAATTGGAAAAAAATTACCTGCCAAATACATGGAATTGTGATAGTCTGTTTCTTTGACTGATTCTATGTTACTATAGTGTTGTCATTCAGAAATGATTATCTTTCAGGGAACAGTGAAAATGCCCCCTCTCCTAGAAATCCTCTTTGATTCTTGTCCACCTATAATGATTGAAGCTTTCATGCCTCTGACAGCATTGTATTTGGACTGTAGTTTACTTTCTATGGTATTTACTCTGTGAAGTCAGTCAGCTTCTTAAGAGCAGTTTAGCCTCATTCAGGTCTGCTTTTCTCCATCCCTTGACATGTGTCTTCCATTTTTGTCGGCAGATTGTGCTAATCTGCTCCATTTCTGGAAGACATTCTTTCATTTTTTTAACCATTCAACATAGTCTTCATACCTGCAAGAAATCTTGGTAACTGTTCTAATTAATTTTTAGATGACAAAAAGGAGCTTGGAGCAGCCAGAAGAAGTCAGTATTACATGAAATATGGGAATCCAAATTATGGCGGCATGAAAGGAATTCTTAGTAATTCTTGGTGAGTCCAAAACTTTAAAATTTAGTAGTTTTACCTAAGCTCTTCTTAATCATTCAGTTGATATTCTGCAGTGGAATGTCAATACCGTGTGAACTTGAAGGAAGATAAGATAAGGAGGAAGAAATCAAGATTCCTAATGGTGGAAAATGGTGTGAGAATGCTGAATTTCAGTTTTATTTAGATGTGTCTGTCCCAGCTCCTAAAGTTGTGTTCAGTGTGTAGTTGAAGTTAGAGGGTTTCAAAATCCTTCCTATCACTTTTTTATTATGTGCTTGTTTTGGCAATGTTACAGGAAGCGAAGATACCATTCCCGTCGCATTCAGCGGGATGTGATCAAGAAGAGAGCCCTGATTGGGGATGATGTTGGCTTGACGTCCTATAAACATCGACATTCCGGTAGTTGCCTGCTCAGCTCTTGTGTAGACACATGTTTGGCTCCCGAAATCATATTTTTATTCTTAATACAGTCTTTTAAGGTTCCAAACTTTATCATCCTCTCTTCCTTGCCCTCACCCTCTGCCAACATATAGGAAAGTAAGTCAAGTCACAGTTAATTTTAAATTGCCCATACAAAGAAGTCAAATGATTTTATGAAAGCTGTTCTAACAGAAAAGACCAAATGGGAAATAGCGGAAGTTAAAATAAAACTTTTTGTAGGACTCTCATTTTTCTACTATTAATATCAAAACTGACAAATTTGATGAATTTATGAAAAGATGGATGTACCTAGAAGAAATCATACTAGCAGAAACGAGTCAGAAAGAAAAAGACAGACACCAAATGGTTTCACTAATATATGGACAACCAAATGAAAGTACACAACAGGAGGCGAGGGGAGGACCAGCTGGAGTGATCAGGGAGGGGAGGGTGGTGTGTGACCCCCGGGGATTAAAATGATGTGAAATATATATATATATATATATATATATATATATATATATATATTATTTTTAAGAAGAAATTAAAAAAATATCAAAACTGCAAGAAAAAAATTTTTTTTGAAATTTCATCAGATGAGCTGTTTGAATTTTTCCTTTGATCATGAAAATAGATTGCTGTTCAAATGTTTGGTGCTTGTTGGCTCATGCACGTGAATACTTTCGAAAAGTATCATGACTTGGTTACCCTTCACTCTTCCCTTTCTTTTCATGATTACTGTAAAGAACCATTTTCATAATGTTGATAAAGGTTTGTTTTTAATTTGAACCTCATCTGCATGCTTTACAGAACTAGCCAAGTCAGCATATGAACCTGGGATAACATGCGTAATCTTTATGTTCATCTAAAACATTAAAATACAAACTATTCCTAATGCTAGTTTTCTAATATAACTGACTTCATTTTACTTTTCTTGTCTCTTCATAATAAATATTACACTTGTTGAGAAAATACATGTACCTTCTATTCTCTTTCCCACACTTAGCAAAATATTTTTTTCATGAACTTAAGAGTTACAGTTGATTTTCATTATTTGTGTTATTTACATTCTATAAAATCACTATGACTTTTGAAGTAGCATTCCTAAACCACTCAGCTCTGGCAGTGCCATTTCTTTAATCGATCAATACATAAACTTGTTTGAACTGTGTTTCTGATGCATGCTGATTCATTAACATAGGACTCAGGGCCAGCAGCACTGTAACTCATGTCTGAACAAAGCTTGTCTAACAGGTATTCTCTGCACGGCACATTTTACAACCTCCTTGTGCTTAAGAACACTGGGCGGCTTTGGTACTACTCTTAGGGACCCTTTTAATAGTGAAATCATTAAAAAAAAAAAAAGCCACAAAAATGTGGAAAACATGGCACTCGGTAGGCTGCAGATAATGCACTTGTTTATAGTATGAAAGAGAAAACAAGAAGGCAGGTGTTGCTTTGTTTGGCCAGCTGAGAACATCCATGTTTTGTTCAATCGATTTTTTACCCCTTTGTGTGTATCCACAAATGGCCGTGAAAGTGCTGCAAGCATTGATTTGGAATTGCAAGTATGTTCGGCAGATTTGCAAATATAGAATTTGTGAGTAATGATGACTGACTGTATTTTAGGCAACTTTAAAATATTTCATATGGCTGTTGAGCATATTTTATGTAGCCATTTTCCTGTCCAGAATGACAGCAAACTGGCACCGCTACAGATAGTACTTAAGTTAGATCTTGGGCATGGGGACACCATCTTTTGAGAAAGTAGTCACTTAGAAATAGAAGATTATGCTTGTTAGTTTTGGTGCTTTTCCTAATGTTTTTTTGGCTAAATTCCTTAGGGCTAGTGAATGTTCCTGAGGAACCCATTGAAGAGGAGGAAGAAGAGGAGGAAGAGGAGGACCAAGACATGGATGCAGATGACCGGGTTGTCGTAGAATACCACGAGGAGCTCCCAGCTCTCAAGCAGACCCGAGAGCGGAGCGCATCTAGGCGGTCCAGTGCCAGCAGCTCAGACTCCGATGAGATGGACTATGATCTAGAACTGAAAATGATTTCCACTCCTTCACCAAAGAAAAGCATGAAAATGACTATGTATGCTGATGAAGTGGAATCTCAGTTGAAAAATATTAGGTAAATCTATTTTCTCTTTGTCATCTAGCTTTTAGTTTGTTCATTCATTCATTCATTCATTCATTCATTCATTCATTCATTCATTCATTCATTCATTCATTCAGACTAGGTCTTGCTATTTTTGCCTGTGGAACCGCAGGCTCTCGTTGCCCGGGGTACCACAGACTCAAGCAATCCCCAGCCTCAGCTTCCCAGGTAGCTGGGATGACAGGTGCGTGCCACCACGCCCAGCTATTTTTTTGGAACTAGGTCTCGCTACGGGCCCCAGGCGGGACTTGAACTGCGATCCCTAGCCCCAGCCGCTTCATAGGCTGAAGCTTATAGGCACGAGCCACCATGCCCGGCCTAGCTTTTAGTTTAACTTTAAACATTTATTACAATTACTTCTTAATTTTACAATCACTTACTATTCTCGTTTTAGTCCTTGTAGAATTTGAATAAAACATCCAGTTTTTCCTCTCAATATATAAGTAGTCTTGTTAGAAAAATTACAGAAAACATAAAAAGTGAAAATCCCTATCTCTTTATTTCTTAAGATAGCAACTATTAGCAATTTGATGAATAACCTTCCAACTAGTTTTATGCATTTATATCATGCATTTATATCAAGTATACAGGTATACTTGTATGAAAATGAAGTGATGCTATTGATATTATTTTTACAATATTCTTTTTCCATTTGCTATAATGTGCATGTACCTAACATTTTCCAACTATGTGCAGTTCATTGTTTAAAAGTATCTTTATTTGTTTAGCCAGTACATTATTTAATGGACCATTTATAGGTTTTTATTTTCTTACTGTTGCACTAAGTAGTTAAGTTCCTCAAAGTCCAGTTACAATACAAAACAATCTGCATGTTTAAAAACGTGGTACAGCGGGGCATGGTGGCGCATGCCTAAAAGCGGCAGCCCAGGAAGCCACAGCCGGGGCCAGGAATCATGGTACAAGTCCCGCTGGGGGCACGTAGTGAGACCTAGTTCCAAAAAAATATAGCTGGGCGTGGTGGCACGCACCTGTAATCCCAGCTATCTGGGAAGCTGAGGCTGAGGATTGGTTGAGTCTGTGGTACCCCAGGCAACGTGAGCCTGCGGTTCCACAGGCAAAAATAGCGAGACCTGGTCTAAAAAATAAATAAACAAACAAATAAACAAACAAACAAATAAATAAGAGGTGTTCTCCCTAAATGTTTTTTTCCCCCCCTAAAATGTTCTTGATGATTTTGGGGGAAAGAAAAAAAAATCAGACTCACTTATCTCTGTAGTTTTGTTCACATACTTATTTTTGGCTTTTGAAGAACTTCTGATAGCACATGCTGTCAGAATAATGCTGGTCCCAGGATGGTGGCAGAGCTCTTTATCAGAACAGTGTGTCCTTTACATGAGAGGAGTGTTGGCTCTGTTGTATATTGACTACAGCCAGATCACAGCCTGAGTGACCAGAGTGCCTCAGACGCTTTGCAGGCCTCTCAGTGTTTGTCTCTGAAGCAGGGGACTTGAAGCTATGTGTGCTCTGATAGCTACAGAAAGCGTGTATGGAAACCATTCTGGAAAACTCAGGAACCTGCCTGCCCCAACAGTCCCTTGACAGAAGCAGCCTGATTGTGATTGTATAAGGAAATGGCGATTTATGTATGGTATTTGAGAGTGGATTTTCACCATATTAGATTGTTTTTTAGTTTCAGTGAGATTCCTTGTATTATTTCAAAGCTCACGAGAGTGTTGCACGGGTGTCTTCTACCATTAAACTGGGTTAATGGTGCCTGTTTTTTTATTTGTTTGTAAAGGAACTCCATGAGAGCAGATACTATATCCTCAAGCAATATCAAAAACCGAATTGGTAACAAATTACCATCTGAGAAATTTGCAGATGTCCGATATCTGTTAGATGAAAAGCGTCAGCACCCACGACCACGACCAGCAGGCAGCAGCACTAAATCAGGTATTATCATTCCATTGTGTTTCTGGGTTCATTCTGGATTGTGCATAGATTCTTGAATAAAATGTTGCCATTTGTAGACTTAGTTTTTCTGGTTTTTCACTTAATAAATTTGGGGTTAGACATTGGAGCTTTAGGACGTTAAACTTAATCAGGCATTTATAATGCTTGCTCTTAATATTTTTCCCCAATTATTTTACTCTGTATATTTTTGTTGAACTTTATACATAAGGATAAGAGGAAATCCAAATTGATTCATTTGGGTTCTTGTATGAATGGTTAAGAATTTGAGCTAGTTTATATGTGTCCTTCTGTTTCCTAAGGACAATCTGTGGACAAGGGTGTGCTAAAGAGTTAATAAGGAGTGAGGGAGTTGATAATAGAAGAGATGGGAATGTCAGACCTTGCCAGGAAGGAAGACTGCACTGGGAAGAGAGGGATGAAAAAAGAGAACGACCAGGGGTTCCAGGCCTGAGAGAACAGTACAAATGGGTGTGCTGCTCTCTGTAAGATTAAGCAGGATGGGGAAAGTTCCAGTACCTGAATTGGTAATAATCATGTTTTTGCTGTTGCTGCTGTTTTTAGTGGGTACTCAAGAGGACAGGCAGATTTCTGGGGGGACTGGAAGAACAGCATATTGTTTGGTACATCTGATTCTTGGCTTTTCATCAGTTTCATTGTATTTATTGTGAAGTGTATTAAGTTTATGGAAAACTTCTTAAGTGCTCAAAGATTGTGGCTTCTGCCCTCAGAGCTTGTCAGTATTTGTTAGCAGAAATGTTTGTAGAGTATTAATTTTGTTCAGTTATACTAAAAAAACAAACAAAAAACAGTTGCTTCTATCTCAAATTTCTTTCTGGAGCAGTAAACTGGTTTGTCCTTCTGAGAGCCTCAGACTCCCATCCAAGTACTAACCAGGCCCGACCCTGCTTAGCTTCCGAGATCAGACGAGATCGGGCCCGTTCAGGGTGGTATGGTCGTAGACAGAGAGCCTCAGGCTGATTGGTAGCGAGAAGGCTTTTAGAAATCTGGTTTGTGCTGAGCACGGTAGTGCGTGCCTGTAAGCGGCAGCCTAGGAAGCCGTGGTGGGGGTCAGGGATCGCAGTCCGAGTCCCGCCCAGGGCAATGTAGCGAGACCTAGTTCCAAAAACTTAGTGGGCATGGTAGTGTGCGCCTGTAATCCCAGCTACCTGGGAAGCTGAGACTGGGGATTGCTTGAGTCCGTGGTACCCCGGGCAACGTGAGCCTGTGGTTCCATGGGCAAAAATAGTGAGACCTAGTCTCTAAAAAAAAGAAAAGAAAAGAAATCTGGTTTGTGTCAAGCCCTGTGTCCTCACCTGGAAGGATTTGGCACTAGGTCCTTAAAAAATCTCATGTGGATAGTGAAGTATGTATCTTCCTTGGTCACAGTAGTGCTTTCCTTTTCCTTTTTCTAGATATACGCCAACGGCTGGGGAAAAGACCACATTCTCCCGAAAAGTCTTTTGGTGGTAATCCAGTTGTGCGGAGAGAGCCCTTTTCTGACGTGCATAGTAGGCTAGGTGTTCCCAGACAAGACATGAAAGGCCTCTACTCTGATACACGGGAGAAGAAATCAGGTTGGTAACTCTTAAAACTGATAGGTGGTGGGAATTCAATAAGGCAGAGGACAATGGTTGTAGCGTAGAAATAGTTTCTTAGCAGAAGGCAGGAAGTAGCACAAAAATAAACTATCTTCCTCTTCCATTATAAGTACTGTCATAATGATAATATGGCAACAATATTCTTATTTCATGATGCTGTTCTAGTGCTTTTCCTTATACATTTCATATATTCATATAGCATTTCATTATCATTTTTATATATTCTATAGTCTTTATAGGTAAGACTTTTTAATTGCCTGAAAGTATGACTATCTGGAAATTTGCAGCTTGTATTTCTTTATTGTTAGATATTAATGAAGTATATTTAAAAAAACTAATAGGTACTGGGAAGAATCTGAGTTTAGAGAGTAGCAGACCCATCAGTTTGTACAGTGTTAGATCTGGGAATGATCTGGGCATCAACTAGCAGAGTGAAGGACACACAGGGTGGTGAGTCACTGGAGGGACAGCCTCGCTGGTGATTTTGTCGGGTCTGTGGTTCCAGACACCTCAGTTTGTAGACAGTGGACTGAAACCAGGAAAATGTGATCAGCTGCCTAAGGCTGCAAGTAGCCGCCCATTGGGTGCTGGCAGTGCCCCTGTCCTCAGTACTGTCCTCTTTCTCAGCATTCACTGCCCAACTGAAATGCCTTCTCGCTTGAAACAGGTAGTTTATGGACTCGCTTAGGATCTGCACCCAAGACCAAAGAAAAGAACGTGAAGAAAGTGGATCACAGGGCGCCTGGCACTGAGGAAGATGACTCTGAGCTGCAAAGGGCATGGGGGGCTCTAATTAAGGAGAAAGAACAGTCTCGTCAAAAGAAGAGCCGGTTAGATAACTTACCATCTCTCCAGATTGAAGTTAGTCGGGAAAGCAGCTCTGGTTCAGAGGCAGAGTCTTGATTCCCTTGGGGC
The DNA here is from genome assembly GCA_004024945.1 of Uropsilus gracilis. Taxonomy (NCBI): domain Eukaryota; kingdom Metazoa; phylum Chordata; class Mammalia; order Eulipotyphla; family Talpidae; genus Uropsilus; species Uropsilus gracilis. The sequence goes on along the minus strand of PVHY01006778.1, from coordinate 41,501 downwards.
TTGAGCAGCCCTCCTAAAGCCTGACATTCTTATGCCAGGTGGGGCACACAGTAGAAGCCCCCCTGCAGGAGTTGGCGCCCCTCCCACTCTCATCATCCAGTCACCCTCAGCTCTTGCTGCTTCAGCAAGACATCTTAAGAATGTGATGTATTTTGAAGGGCATCTGTCTATCTTTTGCTGCAGTTAAGAGTTCTGGGCCCTTGATTCTTTTCCCATTACCCCACAAGCTTTATCCTTTGAGGAAAAGGCAGCCCTCCAGATTTTGTAGAGGTTTTTCTTAATATTTTTAATGTGTCTTTTAAAAGAAATGTTTTACACAGTTCATCCAAAGAGCAGAGAACTGAACTTCTCACTATTGCCTTGGCCCTGACAGCTGTTACCAGCACTCTTTTCCCAAGAAAAGTCAATTCCCAGGTGCTTATTGGACAGCCTTCGAGGGGGAAGATGAGGGAAGCTGCCCGCTCACCCTTCCAGGACCCTAGTGTGGGGGCCGAATCTCATGGACCTGACCTCAAAAGGTGCACCAGTGCCACCCAGGTAGATAAGAGAGTCGGCGTGATCGTGCTTCCATTCCTCCCTGGGGATTTCTGTTAGGGCCTCTTGTTAGCTGTCAGCTTGAAGTGAAGATCAAGTTCAGTGCTGTGGGATTTTTAGGAACAAAAACTGTGACTTTTGGATTTGGGGTGGATTTTTGTGCTAGGGGTGGGGTCATGGGTTAATGTTGAACAATTTTTAAGTCTGTATTATGTTTAAAAAATATTAATGATTTAAAAGTTTAAATTTTTAATTTTTATATGTGAAAATACTTCCTGTTGGCTACAAGGGAAGCTCAAGTGGTGTCTTCTTATGTGCTGTTAAATATATATTATATACTTTAGAAGAAGGCAAAGAGAGGAGTCTCATTATTTTTAAATGATCCTAATTGTATAGTCTCTGTTGTACATAGAGTTCAACTTACTTCTTGACCACTGAAGGGGGAAAATCCATCCATACAAGGTAGAGTCCTACTGTTTATTAAGAATCACTTTAGAAGTGATACACTGATATTTATTCTTTCTGTTTCCAAGTTCTGGCACATGAAGATATCTTCAAAACTGGCAAATAACTAAAAATTAGAGAGATTTTAGTGCATTAATGCCTAACACTCAGAATATTCTACCACAGAAAGGTGGTAGTTATTTTGACTTCTTGTCTCAGTTTTATTTTGCAGTACTAAATGCTTGTGTTCCTCTCCAGGCTTAAAAGTAGTTTTTTACTTCTATTCACTAGAGCTTAGGAGTTAGCTAGTAAGTCCTTGTCCCTTTTGTGATGCCTTCACTTCTCACCTATATGGAGTGTTTCAGCATCTGGTGCAGCTCTGGATGCTAGAGGTCTTTCCCTGCGGCTGAGCTGGCAGTCACCTGGCTTCGGAATACTGTTGTTAATGAAGTCAGTCAAGTGCTATGAAACTTGAGAGCTCCAGCAAGAACTGCATTGTCCCTGTTTTGTTGGTTAACCTACTTTTTTCCCCTCCGGAGCCTGTAGCCATGGTGTGTTTCAACTTCTGATGTGATTCTGGAACGAGATGATTCTGGTTGCTCTGCCAGTTGAGACCTAAGGCTTCTAAGGTTTCTCAACTGGTCTTTTCCCACACAATTGAGGGCCAGGTTCTTAAGAGGACCTGAAGGGTTGGGGAGATGGTAGAGTGAGAAGTGTATGAGTCTTGAAAGTCAGCGAACTGGATGCCAATCCCTTGCTCTGCTCCTTGGACCTAGGTTTCAGTTTTGTCATCTGGCAAATGAATGGGTTGGTGCCACCGCCTGTCAGTGCTACTTCCTTTCCCTAAATCTATGTCAACAGTGGGCTGCTGGCACTAGTTTCTGTTGCAGAAGGTGGAAGCTTCAAGGAGACTGCAAAGGTCACTTACCCCATTCCATTGTAATCTCTGGGTTTGCTACTGGGTCCTTTTTATTTCTTCCCTCCCAACCCCCAGGCCTTCTACTGCATCTTTTTGACCAAGATCCCGACTCACGTGGTCTCTGCTGTGTTTGGAAAGTGCCCCTTAGGGTTTCTCAGTCGTGGCCCTTTCCCATTGGTTCAGGTGTATTTGTCCCTTGGCCATTTAGCTCTCAACAGTCTCCTGGTAGAGATCAGGGACGATTTCTAGAAGGATGGTAGTCTGCAATTAAAATTGGGACTTTCATATAAACAAGAAAAAGACTCACTTCAGTGATCTTTTCACAATTCTCACAAATATACAGACTCCAGAAAAATATCTTTAAAGATTTAAAGTTACTTCCCAAAGTTTTTAGCCTTAGTTTGTCTCACTCTCCAACCTGTACTCAGACGTTCAGATCTTGCATCCATCTTGGTGTGCCCTGGATGCTTCGGGCTTGTCTTTGGCATCGTAACGAGAATGCACAGTCAGGATGGTCCAGCGCTTGCCTGGCAACAAACAGTAGGTGGACTTTATCCTGGACCTTCCTCATGCCTGTGGGCAGCAGAGCCACATACTTTCGAGTAACATGAAATTTTAAAATATGTTTTTGCTGCTTGATAATAATATACCTCATTTCTGTCTTCTGCTCTCCCTTTTTGGAGTGGTAGCAACTGCTCGAGAGAACTTGTGAAGATTACCACAACATAGAAATTCTCCTCCCCTGGCCTCCTATAGTCTGATCCCAGAAAAACATCCCCTAGTTCAACCCCTGTCTTTTCCCTTCCATCCCTCTAGTAGCCTTTTCACTGGTATCTCTTCTGTTTCTCCTGCATTCTGCACATTGAAGCCAGGATAAACTTTTGTTGTTTATTGAGATAAATTTATGGGGTATATATATAGGTCACCCCTTTGAAGTATATACTTCATTGACTTCTAGTATATTCTCTGAGTTGTATTACTGTCACCATAGTCAATTTAAAACATTTTCATCGCCAAGAAGTCCTGGATCCATTAGCGGTCACTCCACATTCTGTCCCCCGAGGCAACCACTCACTGCTTCCTCTCTCTGTGAACATAAATGGAATCATAGACTTTGTGGCCATTTGTGACTGACTTCTTTTCACTAAACATACTTTGAGGTTCATCCATGTTTTAGCATATATCAATACTTTTTAAGTCAAATGAATATTCCACTTGAATAATCTTTCATTATATGTCTATAACACAATTTAACAGATAAATGTATCTGTTAATGGACATTTGGGTTATTTTCACTTTTTTGGCTGTCAAAAATCGTACTTGAATGAGTTTTTGTGTGAACAAGGGTTTTGTTACTCCTGGGTTATATACCTGGGAGTGACATTGCTTGCTCATGTGGTAACTCTGTTTTGAACCTTCTGAAGTTCTGCCAGACTATGTTCCCAAGTGACTGCATCATTTTCCCTTCTCCCCAGCAATGTATGAGGATTCTAGTTTTTCCACATCCTTATCAAAGCCTTGTTATTTTCCAGTGTGATTTGGTATTTTATTGTGGTTTCGATTTGCATTTCCCTAATGACTAATGATGCTGGGCATTTTTTCATATGCTTCAGGATGAACTTTCTTAAAGTCATTCCTATGCTTAAAACCCTTCCTAAACTTCACCTTTGTCCTTGGGATAAATCCTGTACTCTTGGTAGCTCACAGGCTGATCAAGGTCTTGTCTTGGGTAGTATCTCTGGCCTGTCTTCCCACCCTCCTCTGCTTCCTCCTCACTGGTTCTCCGGGCCTGTATTGACCTCAGTGCTCTTCCTTCCCTAGTGACATGCTCCTCTGTTCCTCTTCCCAGCCTTCCTAAGCCTTGCCTTTTCCATCCCGTTGTCAAGGACTCAGAGGTTCCTTGAGGATGTTACCCCTGAGCTTGCCGACCTTGCTATGTGTTCACACATTACTGCCTCACAGTAATGTCGACTCATTCCAGGGTAAGATAAAATTGGAGTGCACTCAGAATTCCTCTAGGAAACCCTGAGGAGGGTGCCTTGTTAAAGACCAGCATGCTGTAGCCCAGCCTGATTATTTCCTGCCATTGTTGTGTTCCAATCATGATTTCTCTGGTTGAGTACCAGGTAAAGTGATTGGCTTACCCTTAGAGGTTGTATGAAAGGGAAAAAAAAAAAGACGGTTAATTTTTTAAGTGTTAGAATCACAGTCACTTTTGAAGAGACCCTTGGGAGCTGAGGCCACAGGAGCAGCAGAGACACAGGCTTACCACAGGTCCCTCTGCTTGTCTGCTCAGTGAGTGGAGAAGCAGGCAGAATAGAATGGCTTTTCCTTTCTCCTTGTCTTTTAAAATTTTTTTTTCTTTCAGCCAGATACCATTTTGTTTGCCTCAGTGAAATGTGTGTTCATTGTCAAATCTCTGTACCCATAACCCCATGCCAGCAGACCTGCATGGGCTGTGATTTCCTGTTCCTCCTTGTCGTCTTGTTAGACTGTAAGCTCTGAGAGCAGGGCTCATGTCCAGTGTGTGCACTGGGACTTCCCCAGTTCTCGGACCGGGCCTGGCACCAGCAGCTTCTCCTTGAATGTGATGAGTGTGCGACCCCCTGGCAACAGGAGCAGCTCCTCTCCAAGGCCTCGGGGCACTCTTTCAGGCCAGCCCTCACTTTTCTACTTTGTACTCGCAGTACTTTATTTTCATATTTTACTTTCCTCTAGCCTGTGAGCTCCTGATGAGCAGGTGTCTAAATGTTGTTTTCTGTATCCTCCCACCAGGCTAGTCCAGAGAAGTAGTGCCTGAAAGGTGTTGCCTGCAGCTAGTCTGACTCTAGCGGTGACATCAGCTTCAAAAAGAGGAAGACAAAAAAATTTCAGCTTGATCTCCATAAAATTAAAATTGTGGTATTTGGCTATGTTGGAGATAAGTCTTCCCCATCTCGATAAAGAATTTGCTAGAGTGTTGTGTAGGTAGTCTAGTATGTTTTTTGGAAACCATTCATCTATCTCAGGAAAAGAGGAAAGAAAGCCAGGAGGTAGATGAGAAGACAACTGAACCATTTTTGTACTTGTTCTGCTAGAGAGGAAAGTGAGGGCAGCCCAGAGAAGGCAAAGAAGCAGCCCCTTCCTGGCAGCAGTCCTTCTGCCAGGAGCAGCATTCCAGTTCTCACAAGGAGCATTTTAAAATCAGAGTGAAATACTAGTAGGCAATTTGGACTCAAGTCAGCAGCAAATCATTGCTCTGCAGATTAATTGCTGCACAAATAAGTTTGATGTGTTAGTGTTTGCTTTTAAACCTTATATAACAGATAAATTAGAACTTAAACTTTTTCTTTTCAGAATTAAAAGGGCATGTTTTGATAATTGTGAGAACAGCACACTTGCTACAAAGAAGACTGTTATTGCATACTCTGACTAAAAGTAATCTACAACTTTTCTTACGTGTTTATAAAATAAATCTTAGAAGAGAAAAATACTGTAGCTTTTTTTTCCCCCGAAATTAAGCTGAGTATTTCACAGAACTTGGGTGTTCCTGGGAGCAATTAGAGAAATGTTGGCTCAAAAGCCTATTTCAAATGGTTGTGAGGCATGAGGCACTGAAGTGGGATTTTGCTGTGCTATAAATACAGCTCTAGAGCATGGTATTTAACCTACCAGAGACATTCCCCAATCCTGGAGCCCTCTGCAGATGACAGATCCTCCAGATTGCCAGCCTGAGTCAAGGTCCGCTAGTGAGGAGGGGAACCTGCAACATCGGCAGGAGAGGAAGCAGATCTTCCAGTCCCTTCCTGGCTCATCATGTATCTGATCCTGTGATATGTACCCACTGCCATTGGTTAGGGTTCCTCAGAGAGCCTGTGAGCAGGAGACAGCACTTTTCACTCAGGGAGAGTGTCTAAGAATCAGATAGGATGGCAGTTAGGACTGAGGCTCTCGAAACTGGTAGCTCCCATACAAAGTGGAAAAGACTGAGCAAGTCCTTTCTCTCTGCACCTCAGTTTCCCTCTGTCAAATGAGGGGCTTAGTTGGGATGACTACAGATTTCTTTCTAGTGCTAATATAGATTCTAGGATCTCTGCTGTACTTGCCAAGGGATGTCAGTGTAGAGGCTGACCAGGAAGGCCTTGGGGGCAAACAGGAGTCCCAAGCCCTTTGGTTTGTAACCTATTGTATCACTCAGTTCTGTAAGGACAAAGATTTTCCTCACCCTTCCCTGCTGCACTCCCCACCCCAGCCTGCACATACACCAACCACTTTGATTTGGGAGGTCTTTTAGGAGGAGGCCCAGTATATTTTTCGGCTCAGGCTACCATAACATTATCTTGGACTGTGTGGCTTAAGCAACAGAAGCGTGTTTTTGCACAGTCTGCGGGCTGGAAGTCCAAGATCAGGGGGCCAGCATGGCTGGGTTCTGATGGGAGCTATTCCTGGCTGCTGGCAGCCCTCCTGCTGGCCACACAGGACCTTTCCTTAGTGCAGCGCATGGAGAGACTGTGCTCTCCCTCTTCTGAAGCCACCAAAACCTTTGTGATCTTAAATGTCTCCTAAAAGTCCTATCTCTAGATCACGGGGATTATGGCTTCAACCTGTGAATTTGGGGGGGGGGTGAAGGAAGGGATGACATAATTCACTCCATGCCATCCAGTAATACAAGATCCCAGTTATGTTTGTGAAATGGGGTCTTTGCTTTTTGAAAACTCACGAACTGGCAGGGATTTAGAGCACGGCTGTGATGATAGAGTTTGTGGTGTCTCAGTCCTGGTTCTAGAGAAACAGACCTATGGGAGTCTTCCCCTGCGGTTGTGAGCTGTGGGGCCTGGGAAGATGACTTCACTTTTCTGAGCCACCATCCTTGCCTGTGAGATGGGAGTGACCCAGTGGGGTGACCAGTGATCAGAAGAGGGCACGCCGGGCAGGCCTCTGGCACTGGGTCTGGCATTCCCTCCTGACACTGAGTTAGTGGTTAAAAACTGTGCTCCTCGGTTCTTCCCAGCTCAGCTCTGCCGGCTTCGTCCCAGCTTCATTGCTAGTCTCAGGATTGTTTGCCTCCTAAGTTCCTGCTTCCTGGCCCCTTACCCCAGCTTCCTGGGACTCGGAAGGCAAGTGGGTGATTAAAAATCTGTGTGGAGCCTATGGGGCAGATGGTGACAACTGTGCCCACCGGTCCTTTGGTTCATAAACAGTTCTTTTTACCACCTGCTGAACTTGTCTTCTCTGCCATGTAACTTTCAGCTTTTTATTTTTGAAATTCAGAATTATAGAACAGCTTCAGGGAAAGAACAAAGAACATTTCAGTGTTCAATCTTACCCTCTTCCCCCCATCTGAACCATGAACTATTCAAGTTATGTCCTTTTACACCCTAAATATAGATTTGCTCAGAAAAAGGGCATTCTCTTATATGACCACTGTACAATTAACAAATTCAGGAGATGTATAATTTTGTCTAATCAGTACGGTGGTACCTAATTTGTAGTTCATGTTTTAGTTTTGTCAACTGTCCCAAAAATGTGTTTATTGTCTTTTTATTGCAGTATCATGGACATATATTACATTAGTTTCAGGTATACAACATAATGATTAACCAGTAAGCCTGGTTAACATTTGTTACCAAACATTTAAAATTTTTTTCCGGTAATGCTTTTTTTTTGTTTGTTTGTTTTGAGACTAGTTCTCGCTGTTTTTGCCCGTGGAACTGCAGGCTCACCTTGCCCGGGGTACCACAGACTCAAGCAATTCCCAGCCTCAGCTTCCCAGGTAGCTGGGATTACAGGCACACGCCACCACGCCCAGCTATTTTTTTGGGAGTAGGTCTCACTACGTGTCCTCGGCAGGACTAAAACTGCAATCCCTGGCCCCGGCTGTGACTTCCTAGGCTGCCACCTGCAGGCATGCGCCACCATGCCAGGCTATATGTTTTTGGAACTAGGGCTCTCCACAGGCCCCAGGCAGGACTTGAACCGTGATCCCTAGCCCCGGCTGCTTCATAGGTTGAAATTTACAGGCATGAGTCACCGTGCCCAGCTCAGTGATGCTTTTTTAAGGTAATTTATTTTCTGGTCTCCTCTAGGTGCCAATCCAGGACCCATAGCACATTTAGTTATCTTTAATCTCCTTTAATCTGTAGCAGTCCCTTAACCTTGTCTTTTATGACCTTGGCACCTCTTGAAGAGTCAGTCTAGTTATGTTGTAGAATGCCCCTTAGGTGAGCCCCTTAAGGGGCCTGTTTAAAGTAAAATAAGTTAGGAAGTCATTATCATACTCGCTTGGCTATAGGTGCTCTTGCTGAATGCCCAGTTTTGCACTTGTGCTGTGAATGGGGTGTTACATGACATGGCCTGACTCTGGCCGGCACCTTCTGGTTGGGTTTGTGAGGAAAGCGGTTATATCAGATGGGCTTGAAGGGCTCCTATGCGTGCGTGATTAGGGGTTTGCCATGCTGGTACCGACGAGCTTGGATGAATACATTTCAGATGGATGTGGAAAGAGTCAGCATTCTAGAAGTCTCCAGAGATGCAGAAAATGATCCTGCGCCCAGTCCAGCATCCAGTCCTCAACTTTGCCTGGCCGCCTGAGGTGTCCTGAAGCTCACACTCCACACTGAAGCCTTGCTTCTCTCAGAAACCTCGATTGAGCTACAGTCCTGGGTTCTAGCCCTGGATGATTCTCGTCTCTCTCTGGGCCATTGTTGGGGAGAGGAGCCCCTGCCAACTGCCCCAGAGACTCTGAATAAGTGTGGGGGGGAGGAAAGTCACTGATCCCTGGAGCCCCGGAAGACAGGCCAACTTGTCCTGCCTCTGGCAGATTAAGCCATTTGGGGTAGTCTTCACCATGATCTGGCAAGTAAATCATCAGACCCAGAATCTGGCTCTAAGCTGTTTTAACTTCTCTGTTGGATGGATGTCCAGTTGATGTTGGTGAATTGTAACCTCAACCGAGTAACATTAGGGAGTGATCATACCAGCCATAGATACTTTGTCAGAGGGAAACAGACAATGCAAAAATGTTTCAAATGGCATCAGATCATCACAAAACATTGAGCAAACTTTGAACGTAAGAAAAATAAAACTGATTTTCATGTAGTCATTAAGAACACCACTGTCTGCCTTGTAGCACATGTTCATGCTTTGAAGCACTCTCTAGAGAAGCAGACATTCGAGTGAGACTGGTTTTGGGAATTTCAATTAAATAAAATGTCACTTTCAGTTCCTCAGTTGCACTGGTGACATTTCAAGATCTCAGTGGTCACGTGACTGGTGGCTACCATGCTGGACCGTGCAGATCCAGAACATCCCAGAGATCTGCTGAATTCCAGCCGCCTGGGAAGGGGTGCAGGAAAGACCCCCTTCTGGGACATTTTTGTCACAGGAAACTTGACAGACTGTGAAGTTAGTATTTAAGGGTCACTGCAGACTTAGCCATGAATTCTCTGGGGTGCTGGGTTAGATCAGGGGTGCACGGAAGCATTTATGGAGTTTTGCTCTTCTGGTGAGTTAGAGCTCTGTCACAGTGTTGTGGCACCTCATGGTATGCAACCGGGTTTTAGAGAGAACACAGCCAAAGCTGAATTGCTGTCATTTAAGTTACTGCTTAGTCTTCCTGCTCAGTGGACCTGCCATAGCTCCAAGACCTCAACGCACAGCCAGGTACAGGAACCCAGCTGATGGCAGTGGGGACACTTTCTGTGGGAGGAGAACTCTATTCCCCTCTGAGGCAACCCACCAGCCAGTTCTGGGCTGAGGACTGGTGTCTGCTGGTGGGTTGTGGGACAGGCGGGGCTTGGGGACTCACATGGATGATAGACAAGTGGCTGGATTAATGCTGCTCCTGCACCTCAGATACCTACCGATGATACCCAGAGCTGTTCCCAGGCCAAAAGCTGACTCTCGGTGCCTGGAAAGCCCAGGCAGTGGCGTGGGAGTGACGGTTATCTCAGCTCCCAGGGCCTGACCCCCACCTGCCTAGGAGGCTGGCAGCGAGAGTGGGGGTGTCTCAAAGTGCTTCAGTCCCCGCCTCCTGCCGTTAGAAGTGAGGGGAAGCAAGCCAGCTGAGGTCCCCGCACTGCCTCTGCTCCAGCTACAATGTGGATCTTCCCCACTCTTCTCTGCATGACCAGTAAGTCATCCTCACCTCCTGCCCCAAGGCCTGCTTTTCCTTCAGCACAGCCTTGTCTGTCTGTCTGTGAATCGGCCAGAGGCAGAAAGCGGGGAAGCTTAGCAGGGGAAGTGCTGCTTTCAGCGTGGGCCAGGTCCCAAAACTTGCCTGTGGCTTTTAGCGCTGCCACCTTGCTCCCCCCTTCAGCCTTCCTGCGGCACCTGATCCTCTCCCTGTGGCTCCACTGTGAGCAGGTCCTCAGGTCTGTGCTGGGTTTGTCCTTGATGCAGAGGCTGATCCACACCCCCGGCACCCTTCTGTTAAAAACCGACTGACAATGTGAGAGACTGGGGATGTGTGACTGTGGTAGAGGTCTAAGGTTCTAGGGACTGGCTTCCTGTTCCCTACATTAAGGCCAGTGAGAATGTGGGGGAGGGGAGAATGTGGGATGCCTGTCAAGCCATGAACTGTGCCTGCCTCCACTGACCCAGGGGCGAGTAGAGCCCAGGAGGCTGCCCGGATGGGCCTGCCTAGCGATCTGGGCAGGCCTCTCTGGGTCCCCTGCCCTGGTCAAAAACTTAACAGGACAGGGAGGTGGACACCAGGCAGGTGTGTTTCAAGACCCCTGGGGGCCAAAATTCTCCCTGAAGTATGGACCAGGGCTGGCGAGCACCAGAATCTGAGCACTGAGCTCATGCCGGAGGGGCCTGGGAACCAGCCTTCACCATGGGGCCAGACCACTCAAGAGCCAGGCAGACATGCCTTTCTGGGTACGTTTTTAATACTTGGTATTTCAAAAAACATCAAAGTACTCATGGAAAGGTCAAAACCTTGTTCAACTTCCGTTTCCTTAAAAACTTGACCCTTCCTAGCCGGACACGGTGCCTCATGCCTGTAAACTTCAGCCTATGAAGCAGCTGGGGCTAGGGATCACAGTTCGAGTCCCACTTGGGGCAACACAGCAAGACCTAGTCCCAAAAAATAGCTGGGCGTGGTGCGAGCCTGTAAACCCAGCTACCTGGGAAGCTGAGGCTGGGGATTGCTTGAGTCTGTGGTACCCTGGGCAACATGAGCCTGCGGTTCCACAGGCAAAAATAGCGAGACCTAGTCTCAAAAAAAAAAAACAAAAAAACAAAACTTGACCCTTCCTGTAAAGTTTAGCCTTTTTATCTTTCAACTACATGTTTGGTGGGGAGAGTCACACTTTTTATGGCTTATGGTTTTGGTTCCCTATCACCCAGAGTGTTGGGAAAAGGTGGTCAGATTCGGATTTACTCCCTCTCATACAGAGGACATGACTGAGACCCAGAGGGGAATGGTTACTGTCCAGAGGTGTAAGCAAGCCCCAGCCTCTGACCTGCCTTCAGCTCTCCAAGCCCTGTCCTGAACCACTAGCTCCAGCATCATTCTGGGCTCCTTTCTTCTCTGTCTCCTGTGACCCATGTAATGACCAGTCCCTAGCATCTTTTTCAGCAGATGACATTTATTAAACCCTTTTTAAGGCTCAGCACTCCTCAAACTGATGGAAAAGCGAGACAAGGTGGAGCTGGTTTGCAGGGAGATTACTTAACCCAAAGTTTAAATGAGGTGTGGAAAGGGGGCAGGGCGAGGGGGAAGAGTAGGGGCCCAGAAGCTCCAGTCGGAATGGGAGAAATGAAGTATCAATTCTGCTTAGATTGTGAGGTTCTGAGTCACAATCCTGGAGAGCTTCCTGGAGGAAGTGACACTCCTGAGTCTTAAAGATTGGAAAAACAAAATGATGAAGAGATATGGGAGAATGAACCTAGATCTCAACCCTAGGCTCAGTGCCCTGAATCCTGGTGCCTGGCTGGACCTCCCTAGACGGGAGAGAATCTAGAACTGCCCTGGGCCTGACCCTCACCTTCCACCCTTCCCAGGCCACCTATTGTGATATCCTCTTGTCATCTGTGGTAACAGATGGGATGACATGAGTTATATAAAGGAGGTTTAGAATCCAACATCATTAGAGGAACTTGAAGCCTGTGAGCTGACTAGCGCCCATGCCCTGGCCCCATCTGACCCTGCTGCCAAAGAGTTTGCTGTCACATGTCAAGCTTCACCCCTGACTTTTCCTCTCAGGAGGGTAACTCACTTCTCCCTAGGTCTCAGAAATGAAAGGATGCAGTGGTGGGGAAGGAGCCAGACATTTGGGGCCTGTTCTGCTGTCCACCTGTTGAGGTTGAGGCTGGGGTCCTGCAGGGGAGTGGGAAGCCCAGACCCACTCTGCCTGGACACAGCCCTGAATCAGTGTGCACGTGGGATGGAAAACCTAGGGTCCGAGGTGGCCGTGATGACAGGGTCGGTCTCAGCCAGTGCAGTCTGCTGGTGAGATGGCACCAAATGGGGCAAGATGAGTCTGCCCAGGAAGATGCAGGCTGTGGTGAGTGGAAGCAGAAGGCTGACTCCTCCCAGACATTGCCTGGACAACCAGGACATGCTGGTCCCTGGGGTGAGGGCATACCATCCTCATTTGGACCTCCGTGTGAAGAGAAAGGAGATTGCACAGACCGTTTACCCCTGGAGCCCCACCCTGAGGGCCTGTTGAGGGTGCCTTTGGGTCTCACCTGTGGGGGGTGGGGACATAGCATTTCTGCAGAGGCAAAATGTCAGAGCCATGCTGTGCTTGTGGCAGGCCTAGTGGAGGGGGGTGGGCCATATCATCCCGGTGTCTCCAGTGTTCTCTGGGAGGTGTGCTCATGGAGTGTGTATGGCAGCAGGCTGCAAAAGTAGGGGGGCTGTGTAAGTGTGGGGGTTCAGAGCAAGACTGAGGAGTTGGGATGCAGCTCTGAGACAGTGGGAAATCACAAGAGGTGGTGACAGTGAGATGTGTGTGTTGTGTGGAGGGTGGGCTTCCAGAGAAAGGAGGCTGGGAGGCCAGGGTGCCTGGAGATGTGGGCCTGGGGAGGAGATACTCTGATAAATATTGGTCTAGAAATGTGAGTCTAGAGGAAACTTAGAAAATCCACCCACACTAAATGCCAAGTCAGTGCTTACGACCTAATTAGGTGGTCTGAAGGGAGTGGCTGAGGTGCTGAGGTTTGGGGGTGAGGTGGGTGAGCTAAGGGTAAGCTGCTCCCTGGGACAGGTGCTCTGGGGCCTGACGTCCTGCAAGGTCTTCCTGGGTGCTCTGGACCGGGCATCAGGACACCCGCATCCAGTCCCAATTCTATAGCCAGCTCCACGTATAAGTTTGGACAATGCTGCACTCATGCCAGGCCTTAGTTTGCTGAAGTGGGAATAGTGTCGTGAAATTGTGCCACCGCCTGTGTGATGGGGAGATAGGAAGTTTCGGGGAAGGCAGTGGTGGCTGACAGGATGAAGGGAGGGTCTTTGTGTGAGTCAGCAGGCCCATGCGGCTGGGGACAGCTTGAGCGAGGTGGCCTTGTGGTTAGGGTGGTGACAGACTCATCTGTGCTATCCTGCCTCACAGTGCACAAGTGGGCTCGAGGTCCAGAACGTGACAGGCCCTCTGTGTGGTTAGCACCCCCTAACAGCACCCACGCACGGAGCATGTCAGACCTGGGGTTGGCATTGCCCCATCTGATCTGCACAGTCCCATATAACAGATGGGAAAGTCAAGGTGAGGTGACAAACCTGAGGTCCTTCAGTGACTACGACAAAGCACGAGTTTGCTTTGAGGCCTGTGCTCATTTCATTGGGGCTTTTGGGATGTGGGAAGAAAAAGAAGACCTGACTAGGAATAGCCCAAGCATAAGTAAATGGTCAAGGGTCTTGCAGGAGTCTTTGAAGCAAGACAACCACTCCTGGCATACCCTGGGCATCAGTTGCCTTCTCAGAATTGGTGCTGGTCACTTGGAAAGCTTGAGTATGATGCGTACCTTCCCCAAGCCCTCCTGCCACTTTGGCTGCCATGGGAGCTTCTTGCCAACCTAATTGTTGCTCTGTAACTGACATCTGCCTCAGCTCAGTGAGCAGCTAACACAGCTGGCCTAGCTTTTGGGGGTTGTTTGTGACCCTGCTCTCTGACAACCACTCGGTGTCTCCCACTTTTCCCAAAGGCTTTGGAATTAGGCAGACCTGGCTGCAGATACAAATACACAGGGTACTGGTGGGTCACAGTACTGACTCCTTTGAACCTCAGTGCCCAGTATACTGCCTGGAAGACAGCAAGTGTTCCCAAAGGTTCCCTAGGGTTGACTGCTTATCTCTTCCCGCCCCGCTTGGGGGATCTTGCACCAAGATCCCTCACTGCAAGGACAGTGGGGATGGGAGTGAGGGAGGGACCAGAACCTCTGGGCCACTGTAACATTTCCAGACACCTTCTGTGCCTGGCCCTGTACTGAGCGGGGCTTTGTGGTTGGGGGAAGGGTGTCACAAATGACTCAGATTATACTTTGGGGAAGACAGACTTAATCACAGCTTATTCTACCCAGACAGGATTTGGTTTGAGGCAGGCAGACACTACAGGATGTTGAGGGGATGTGAGTAATGGGCTGGGCATCTGGATGACTCCTGGGCCCGAAAGTGCCCCCTAAGCAGACCCCACAGGACAGGACCAGATGGGAGAGAGCTGGGGAAGGCAGGCTGGGCAGAGGGAACTGCATGTGCAAAGGCCCGGAGGCAGGAAGTGTATTGATGGTACCAAGGGAGTAGAAGATGGTGGAACTCCATGCTGGGGCAGACTGGGAAGAGCTTGTACCTCAGCAGGGAGGTATCCCCAATACCAGATGAGGAGATTAGGCTTGTCTCGAGGATTTCAAGTCCTGTTCTTACTAGCCACACAGACATTAATAAAAAAGCTTTCCAGTTGCCCCTTGAATAAACCGGTAGTTCTTTTTAGTTTCCTTCTAGTCAATTTGCTGATCTCCTGACTTACGCCAGCTTGGCTGACCACAAACACAGAGCTCATTATGAAATGAGCCAAGAAGTTGAGTTCAAGCTCTTCCAGATGTCCTTCCTTATGTGCTGTGTCCTCTGTGTCTGAAGGACAGCTTCTCCCCTTTCCACGTAGGGTCTTGGTTTGGAGACCTTGAGGAGCTGTGGGTAGACTGCGGGGCATCTGGGCGGCTCCTCACTCATTCAGCACCTGCTGAACCAGGCTCTGAGAGAGCCAGCCGAAAGGGCAGACACACATGTCTGTGCCCTTGTGGAGCACGCTGTCTGCTGGTGGGGACATCATAGGCACCAAGTAATCAGGAGCTGAGCAAGGTAGTTTCAGTTTGTGAGAAAAAGCTATGGAGGTCAGGAGGGCGCCTCCAGAGGGGAGGAAACAGGACAGCCACCTCAGGGCAGAGCCCTTCAGTTGAGGATAGGATGTGTGAAATACGTGTGTGAGGCATGGGGGAGGGTTCAGAGGCTTCCCTCAGAGTCTTAGAGGTGTCCATGATCCCCAAGCAGGGAGAATCTCATGTTCTGGGGTTCATGGGGGTAATGCCAGGGGACACATTAATAATGACTCTGGGAGGCCGGGCACGGTGGCTTGTACCTGTAAGCTTCAACCTATGAAGCGGCCGGGGCTAGGGATTGCGGTTCCAGTCCCGCCTGGGGCCCGTAGCGAGACCTAGTTCCAAAAAAATAGCTGGGCGTGGTGCTGTGCGCCTGTCATCCCAGCTACCTGGGAAGCTGAGGCTGGGGATTGCTTGAGTCTGTGGTACCCCGGGCAACGAGAGCCTGCGGTTCCACGGGCAAAAATAGCGAGACATAGTCTCAAAAAAAAAAAAAAAAAGGGCTCTGGGAGACTTAGGTTGTAGATTTGCTTTTTTAGCTCCTGCACAGGCCACGTTCATCCGATGCTCTTGCGAAGAGAACTTTCATGAAACTTTCTTCTGATTTTCTGAGTTTTCCCCCTGCCTTACCAGAACACTTTGGGAATTTCCCCTTCTGTTCCATTTCCCCTGTCAATTTTGTGGACTCAGTGTGGACACTGAGTCCACAAAATTGAGCATTGTTCCCATCCTTACACTGACTTCCAAGAAGCTTTTTTTATTTATGTTTACTAAACAAATAATTTCTAAAGCACCTATGTGTGCTAGTATGTGTTCAGAGCCCAGATAGGGTCTGGCATGGAAAGTGTTAGCAACATACACGTCAGTTATTAACTTCCTTCTTGCATTGCTGGGGCCCACCCTTTTCACCCCTCTTTTCCTAATATTTTCCTTTTGTCTTCTTTATCTACCTGCCCCAAATTTTAAAATCAGTTTGATCTTTGTATTGGGTATTTTTGGTCATTCTGGACAAGACTGCTGTGTAATGGGGTAGGGGTAATGATGTCTGCTTGGTGTCTTTAGAAGGTTGGTTTTAATGTCAAATTCTAACCAAGTGTAAAAGAAAACAACAATAATAAAGCCAAAATGCCCATCACCCAGATGACAAAGATTTTGCCACACTTGCATTTATTTCATGTCCCTATTTGATCCCTTTGCCAAGCGTGTTAAGTTTGGCTGCTCAGCTTTGGGTCTGGGGACACAACCTCACAGGAGCTCTTTATACTGTGACTTCAGTCTCCCTCCCTGATCTGCTGATCAGAAGCTTCATTCTAATAGGAGAGCTGAATGATTCATTCACATGTTAAGGTTTCAGAAGTAGGATTTTCAAGTGAGTCGGAACACCACGTCATTTCACTCCTGAAGACTCAAGTTGGCGCTGCTGAGGTCCAGTGCCTTGGTTTCTCTTCCACAGCCTTGCTGCTTTCATGACCCAGCAAGACTAGGGTAGCTATGATCTAGCTCTCAGGCCATTTCCTATCTTCCTGACTGTCCCCGAGTGCTCGTGAACTGTTAGTTTGTTGATATCAAGATGCAAAGAAACTCTACAATTCACATAAAACTTACTAATTTATCAGGAAACAATAACTATTTCATAAGAAGGGGTAAGGTTTATGCAGAGGCTATCAAAAAAGGTGTATAATAAGAGGCTTGATCTCACTCATCATTAAAAATGTTTGCAAAATAATGAGATACTCCTAAAACAAGGGTGACAGTGTCTACACCTGGTCAGTTCCAGCAACACATGGAAATAGAACTTCTCCTACTGAACCTGTTGTATGAACAGACATGGCCACAGATAGGAGCAACCTGCCAGTATCCACTGAAGAAAATTTTATTGAAAAATCTCAAACATACAGAAAAGTTGAAAGAGATAAGCAATGGACACACTTAAACTTTATAGGTGTCAGTGTTTTATTTGCATTATCTTACATATACAATATGATAGCTGTATGTGCATATGTATCCTTCCATCTGTACATATGTCTATCCATCCACCAAGGTTTCCTTATGTGTTGATAATACAGTTCACAGTAAATTGCAGACATAGGTTCTCTTGTCTGTAAACATTTCAGTGTATGTAACAACTAGAGTTCAATATCTACTTTTTTTTTTGAGGCAAAATTTACATGCAGTTGAAATCCACAAAATTTAAGTGAACATTCAATGTGTTTTGACAAAACGTACACCTTTGTAGCTGGGTATGGTGGCATGTGCCTGTAAACAACAGCCTATGGAGTCATGCCTGGGACTGGCGATCGCGGTTCGAGACCTGCCCGGGGCAACATTGCAAGACCTAGTCCCAAAAAAATTGCTGGGCATGGTGGCCCGCGCCTGTAATCCCAGCTACCTGGGAAGCTGAGGCTGAGGATTGCTTGAGTCCGTGGTATACGGGCAATGTGAGCCTGTGGTTCCATGGGCAAAAATAGCAAGACCTAGTCTCAAAGAAAAAAAAAATACACCTTTGTAACCCAAATGAATATCAAGATACAGGCTATTTCTATCACCCCATTACTTCCTTTCCTTTCTTGGTTAATAACTGTCCCCCATCCCCTGCAATATTTCTTACTATAGTTCTATTCATTCTAGACTATCATATGAATGAAAATGTACAGCAGCCACTCATGTAGTACTTCTTGTCCTCAACATGATTTTCATGATTCACCCATCATGCTGTGTTCTTTGTTCCTTCTTTGCAACTCATAGTAGCCGCCATTGCATGGATGGACCCAGTTCCTTCCTTCCCCACTTGATAGGCATTTGAGTTGCTTCCAGTTTAGTGCTATTACAAACAAAACTGCTGCAAATATTCTTGTGCGGGTATTTTTGAGGACATGTGTTTTCTCTTGGGTCACTGGGGAGGGGTACACAGATGAAAGGCATGCAGACCTCTCCCTGGGTCCCCTAGTCCATTTAAACTTGGGTACAAGACTCAGTGATGAATCGACCATGTGGCAGATGTAAAAAGTATGTAGGGTGGGAGGTGGAGGTGCTGTGGGGAGAGGATGGAGCAAGCCTCTGGGAGGAGAGGGCTTAGGTGCCAAAACAGTTTGCTTTAGTAGGAGGATGATGGGGGGCACCAGGTCAGACATGCCTGTGACCCAGTCCCATTCCCTTGGACAAGCTCTCTGGGGAGTCTTCCTCTCCTCCTCTGTACTGGGGGACAGTGACCTGGCAAGACCTGAAGAAATCACAGGAAAGGGCCAACTCTGGCATCTCTTCTTTTCACTGTTTCTCTTTTCTCCACAGGCCTGGTTCCCCTGAGGGCCTTCAATGTGGATGTGAACCACACATGGGTGATATCCGAGGGGATGCCTCACATTCTCAGCTCCTTTCTGCACCAAGACCCCAGCACCAACCAGATCTTGTGAGTGGGGCTAGGCAGATGGGGGTGTGAGAACTGATGGGGCTCCGGGAAACCTGAGAAGGCCCCTGTGCAGGCTTTGACACTCCACCCCCATAGTCTGGGGAGAACCTCCTTTCACTTTCAGAAAGGCCGGCAGAGGAGAGAATGGTGAGAAGGTGGGGCAGAGAGGTGGTGAACTCTGGCCTGTCTGGCCAGCCCTGTGGCCCCTCTCCTCTCCCAGACCTCTCTCTCCCCTGCCTGGCAGGCGTGGTGACTTAAAAGTCATCTAAAAATAAACTCTATTAAGGTTCTTATTAAAGCCATGCACGCTCGATAAAAAAATTTTGGACAATGTCAAAAAGTATTTTTAAAGATGGTAAAAGGAGGTGGAGGAGAGTGGTGGTAAGGAGGGGGGCGCCAGGCAGCAAGTGGGCTCAGGGACAGTGTCACTGTTTGCAGGAGTCCTTGTACCCCAGCCTCCACTGCTTGCCTCTTCAGTGGGGAGGGGATGTCCCTGCCTCACTGGGCTGCTACAAACACTACTTAGCATTAGTGTGTATGAAAGTTCAGTACGGTTTCTGGCCAAATTAAAGTGCAGTAAACTTGTAGCCATTGAGTAGATAAGCCAGATAAGCCGTGAGTGCTAACTCTGACAAGATACTGCTGGCGAGGATTCTGGGGAATGGATCTTAGTACAATCACTCTGGGCATCAGTTTTGCCACATCTGTCAAAGTTGAGGACACACATCACTCATAATTCCACTCCCAGGCACAAACCCTGGAGAAACCCTCAGGTCCATGTAAAGGCATTTGCTGTAGCTTTGCTGGCAATAGTGAAGATTGGAGATGTTCAAATGTAGCAGATGGAAGTAAGTGTGGGATGAAGCATGGGACGCAATGAAGTGAGTGTAATGTCACCTGGCTCAATTTTGGAACATAACATACGATGAGACAGGCTAGCTGTAGGGTTCTCTAAGGACTATAGAATATTTATATGGATAGCTGCAGTGTGCCGGGCTTTGAGACTAGAGCAGTGAGCAGAACAGACAAAAGCTGTAGGCTCAGGGGAGAACAGGAAGAAACAAGCTAGTCAAATGCGTCTTCTGTGAGATGGGAACAGTGGCAGCAGGCTGGTGTTGAAGCATGCCTTGGGTCTTAGAAGTTCTGCTGGAGTCCAGAATCATGCTCTCTGGGCACGTTTCAGTTTCCTGTTGTCACTGAAATGCTGCTTTGTTTAGAGCTGCTTTGTCTGAAAGTTGGGGTCTGGTCAAGTTTGTGTGTTGTCTTCTTGGTTGACTTAAAGAGAGTCCAGCAAAAGTGAATGAATTATGAAGCAATTAAGACTTGGTTCAGATACAGCCTCCAGATAGCTCTGGAAGTGCATCTCACAATGATACTTTTATTTTATCTTTTTTTTTTAGAGACTAGGTCTCACTATGTTGCCTGGGATAGTCCTCAACCCGTAGACTCAAGTGATCCCTAGCCTCAGCCTCCTAGGTAACTGGGATTACAGGCACACGCTACCACACCCAGATATTTTTTTGAGACTAGGTCTTGCTATGTTGCCCAGGGTTGTCTCGAACCCGCAGACTCAAGTGATTCTAGCCTCAGCCTCCCAATTAGCTGGGATTACAGGCACATGTCACCATGCTTGGCTACAATGAGAATTTTATGCCATCTGCAAGGAAAACAGTTTGCATCTTCAAGGATTTTTCAGAGAGGTTGGGTTAATGTGTTGGTTAATGTGTCTATTTGATGTGGTCTATTCATTGAGGAAAGCAAGGAAGGTTGTTAAATTGTACCCTGTTTATAGCTTTGTCTTCTAGGAACTGGGTGCCTTAGCAACTCTGTGCCTCAAAATCTGTGTTCTATTTGATTTGTGTGGGTTTGACTCACTGATTTGCTTGGAAACAACCTTTGTTGCCCCAACATAGCTTCTTGGCAAGACTAGTCTAGCTGTGCCCTGACTTTTTAGCTGGAGGTCCCTTAGTTGAGACCACCTTTAATGCCCTTTAATGCCCCCTTTAATGCCCCTTTAATGCCCATCTTAGTTTACACCTTTTAAAAAATTATATAAATGATTTATTTCTATATGTATTTCACATCATTGTAATCCCCAGAGGTCACCCACCACCCCCCCTCCCTGGCCACTCCAGCTGGTCCCCCCCTCCCCATTGTGTACTTTCGTTTGGTTGTCCATATATTAGTGAGACCATTTTCACTAATGGTTTCTGTCTTTTTCTTTCTGACTTGTTTTTGCTAATATGATTTCTTCTAGGTACATCCATGTTACCATAAAATCATCACATTTGTCAGTTTTAATTGATGAGTAAGATCCCATTGTGTATATGTACCACATCTTTTTCATCCATTCATCTGTTTTGGGACATTTGGGTTGTTTCCATGTCCTTGCAATTATAAATAGTGCTGCAGTAAACATCCAAGCACAGGTCTCCCTTTGCACCCACATTGAGGTAGATTCCCAGAAGAGCAATTGCTGGGTCAAATGGTAGTTCCATTTTCATTAGTTTGAGGGTCCTCCACACAGCTTTCCATAGAGGTTGGACTAGTTTACATTCCCACCAGCAGTGTAAGAGTGTTCCTTTCTCTCCGCATCCACACCAGCACTTGTTATTGCCTGTTTTTTTGATATGGGTCATTCTTACTTGTGTAAGGTGGTATCTCATTGTGGTTTTGATTTGAATTTCCCTTATTGCTAGAGACATTAAGCAATTTTTCATGTGCCTTTTGGCCATTTGTTTTTCCTCTTTGGAGAAGTGTTTTTTTAGTTCTTCTCCCCATTTCTTGATTGAGCTTCTTGTTTTGCTTTTGTTTAGTTGTGTGACTTCCTTGTGGATCTTCGTTATTAAACCCTTATCACTCTTGTGGAGGGCAAAAATTTTTTCCCATCCGGTTGGGCTTCTTTTTGTTTTTTTCCTGTTGTCTCTTTTGCTGTACAGAAGCTTTTCAGTTTGATGTAGTCCCATCTGTTGATGTTTTCCTTAGTTTACACCTTTAATGAAGAGCTGCCTTCACCTGGCTTTTGGTCATAGTGCTTTTTCAGCACTTGCCCCATCATCCGGCCCTGCTTGGGCCCTCCTGGGCCCTCCGTCCCCACCCTCACATCCCCTGCTTTGCTCTGGTCAGTGGTCAAAGATTTAAACCCAGCACAGACAAACCACAAACCCAGGTTCAGGAACAGTGGGGCAGTCCTGGGCATGGTACTCAGGCAGAGTGTACAACCCCTGAGGTGGGCAGGGTTGGTGGCAGTGGGGGCTCCTTGGAAGCCTGGCTCTTGGGCCATGATCCCTCCAGCTGAGCAGCTAGATGCCTTGCTGCTGAAAGCGGCCCCATATAAATCAAAGAAAGGTGACCTCTACATGGAAGTGGTGAGAATAGGACTTAACCGTTCATTCATCGGTTTAGCAACCACTTGTGGTGCGGATACTCAGTGGCCTGCAAAGTTAGGACATAAGGCAGTGAAGGAGACACAGTTCCTGCTCTCAAAGAGCTTTCAGGCATGGGCATGTCAAGGGATGCGGTACTCAGGGAAGAGGAGTTGCTCTGATGGGGGCCCTGATGTGCTTTGGGGACACGGAGACCAGTGTATCTGGCAACTAGACACAATGTAGTGCCCCTTCCTCAGAAGCCAAGTGGGAAGGCCACAGTAGATGAGGGGGGTTTGAGGCCCCACAGGACAGAAGGCTCTGAGCCTGCTCAGGGGTGAGGGAAGGGCCCAGCTGGGCTCACAAAAGCTGCCCAGCACACCTGCTGAAGCAGAGGGCGGGAGTTTGAACACGCTGGGAAGGAGGATGTGGTGGGAGGCACTTGTGGGTTCCTTTGCAAATGATGGAACCTGAGCCCACGGGTCTACTGCGAAGGGCAGGAAATGTGTTGCTGGTCAAGTTGGCCACAGAAAGAGGAACAGGCTCCCCCAGCTGATGATGTCTTTGTGTGCTTGAGCTGTTTTTCCCTGAAATGTGATGGTCAGGGTGGGGTGTGTTGGGGGTTGGCATGAGCTCTGCTGCTGCTGGGGGAAGGGATTGGAACATGGAGAAGGCCTTTCCCCTGGGAGATGTTGGAATGGACTCTGGGATCAGAGACAGGTTGGAGTTGGGTGAAGACAGGCATGGCCTTTGCCCAGCTTCAGGTATAATAGGTGTTCCGGTGCTGTCAGCTGAGGGTGAGTTCAGTTATTGGTTTTTTTTGTTGTTGTTTGTTTTGTTTTTTTGAGACTAGATCTCGCTATTTTTGCCCGTGGAACTGCAGGCTCTCGTTGCCCGGGGTACCACAGACTCAAGCGATCCCCAGCCTCAGCTTCCCAGGTAGCTGGGATTACAGGCGCGCACCACCACGCCCAGCTATTTTTTTGGAACTAGGTCTCACTACGGGCCCCAGGCGGGACTCGAACCGCGATCCCTAGCCCCAGCCGCTTCATAGGCTGAAGCTTACAGACACAAGCCACCGTGCCCGGCTTGAGTTCAGTTATTATTTAGTTATTTTGTCAGTCGCTCAGTTGATGAGCCTGTGGATCAAGGGACCACTTGCCATAGTGGGGAGGTTAAAGGAAGGAGTGGACAGCACAAGCAACTCAAACTGGGCTCTACGCCATATCGTTGCATGACTGTGATAGTGAGTGGTAACTTGACTTCTGCAGTGTGCAACCTGTGCACCTGTACATGACAGTATCTTGGGACTCACTGTCTAGGGGAATCAAAGACTGCATGTGGGAGTGGGGCTGCAGTAATCAGGGTTATCTGGAGCTGCTGGAGGCCAATTCACTTGTTTTGGAAAGGCTTCCTCATTCCGTCATACACACCAAGTATTATGACTGCTCTACAGGGAGGAGGTTTATGGCATTGTAAGCAGAAGAAACAGCTTGGGCAAAGGTCTGAAAGAAGGAAGGAAGGAGGCTACTCCACACCTACAGCCACCCCACGTGCTGAGTCCACTCTTGTGAAAGAGCAGGCAACTAGCTGTTGGACCCAGGATGCAGGTTCAGACTGTGAGGGTGTTGAGGGAGAGAGGAGGGTTACTGAAGAGGTGACCTAATTTTAGGGCTCAGCTGCTGAGCCCACAGAGTTCAACTATACCTGGCCCTCCAACCAGGCCTGTCCCAGGCTAGCCCCCTCACTGCTGTCTGCACTGTCATTCATTAGTCTGTCAGCAAGTATTTATTTAGCCATGTTCTGCGCCAGGCACTGTTCCAGACCCTGGAGATGACATGGTAAAAGTAGGCAGAATCCTTGGGAAACTCAGAATTGAGTGTTAGAGCCAGAAAATAAGCATGTCAATAAGTAAACAGGAAACAGTCAGATGGTGACGAGTTCTGAGAAGGAAATAAAACAGTGAGTGAAGCAGAGGATCTGGATTGTGAGATGGGGCTGGTGGAGAAAGCAAAGAGGAGGCAACAGTTCAGGGAGGCTAAGGAATGAGAACGAAGCAGTCTTGGGGAGGGGAGGGTTCCAGGCAAAGGGCCCAGAGTGGAGGAGGGCTCAGGACAGGAAGGAGCTGGCATCCATAGGAGCAGAAGCCAGGTGAACCTGGAGCTGGAGCAAAGGGGGAAGTGGTCTCAGAGAGGCTGGTGCTGTGTGGGGACTACCCCCGGGGGCTGTGACTGGGCGCTGGACCTTGTTTCTAAGGGTGTGAAGGCCACCAAGGCAGGCAAGTCACTTGGTATAAATTACAAGAGTAAATTTCAAAACAAAACAAAATGCCAGTTAGGAGGCTACCATGGTGAGGGTGGCTGGGATGGTGGCCAGAGAGAGGAGATGCTCTCTGGATGGAAGTTGCAGGCTTCTTAATGGTTTTGATGTAGAGATAGAACAAAAGGATGAAAGGGCCAGGTGCCCAGGCCCAGGTTTTGGGGTGCAGTGTTTGGTGGTGCAGTGTGGGGAGGTGCTGAGGCTTGGGCTCAGGGGGACGCGGTCACAAGTTCCTTTTAGATGTTATCCACTTGAGGTGCCAGCTGGAGAATGGGCTATTGGTTATTGTGTTAGTTTGCTATTGTTGCCGCAGCAAATGTAGGATGAGTGACCACAGCTACACCCATTCATTATCTGTCCTGGAGGCTGCGGGTCTTAAGTGGGTCTGATGAGACAAAACCAGGTGTCAAGCTGTGTTCCTTCTGGAGGCCTTTGGAGAGAATCTACTTTGTTACCTTCCTTGACTTCCAGGGGCTGCCTGTGTTCCTGGTCCCAAGGCCGCTGTCTTCTTTTAAGTTAGCAGGGCAGCATCTTTGTTTTGCTTTTTCTTAAATTAAAAAAAATTTTATATATAGATATATTTTACATCATTGTCGCCCCTGAGGTTCTCCCAGCACCTTATGACCTGTGAAACATCTTAATCTCTTGTGCCCATTCCTCCCCCACTTTTACCTTCCCCCCTCTTGTTCTATGCTTCAGTTTGTTGACAGTTTTAAATCTTTTTTGTCCATTTGTTTTTTGTTTTCCCTGCATCCCTCATATAAGTGAGACCATTCAGTATTCCTCTTTTTCTTTCTGGTTATTTCCGGTAACATTATTCTTTCTAGCTCCACCCATGTTGCTGCAAATGAGATAAGTTTATCTTTTTTGATTGATGACTTCCACCACAACTTTCTGATCCATTTGTCTGTTTTGGGACATTTGGGTTGTTCCCATATCCTGACTACTGTAAATAGTGCTGCAATAAACATCCTAGTACAGGTATCCTTTTGAATTAGTGTTTTTGTATCCTTTGGGTAAATCTCCAGGGGTGGGATTGCTGGATTGAATGGTGGGTTCCATTTTCAGTAGTTTGAGGATCATCCACACAGCTTTCCATAATGGCTGGACCAGTTTGCAGTCCCACCAGCAGTGTAAAACTGTTCCTTCCTTTCCACATCCATGCCAGCATATGTTGTTGCCGTTTTTTTTATATGGGCCATTCTTACTGGTATGAGATAGTATCTCATTGTGGTTTTGATTTGCATTTCCCTGATTATTAGTGAGGTTGAACATTTTTTATATGTCTGTTGGCCATTTGTATTTCTTCTTTTGAGAAGTGTCTTTTTAGCTCTTTGCCCCATTTTTGGACTGGGTTTTTTTGTTTTTGTTAAGTGTGTGAGTTCCTAGTGGATCTTTGTTATCAAACCCTTATCACTTTTGTAGAGGGCAAAATTTTTCTCCCACTCAGTTGGGTTTCTTTTTATTTTGATTATTGTCTCTTTTGCTGTACAGAAGCTTTTTAGTTTTGATGTAGCCCCAGCTGTTTATATTTTCCTTCTTTTTTTTTTTAGCATCTGTAGATGTGTCCTGAAAAAGGTTTCTGAAGTGTAAGTTTTGGAGTGTTTTGCCCATATTTTCTTCTATGTATTTTATGATTTCAGGTCTTACATCCAAGTTTTTTATCCATTTTGAGCTGGTTTTTGTACATGATGTGAGGGAGAGGGCAGCATCTTTGAACCTTCTCTCTGCTTTCCTTCCGTGAGAACCCTGTGGTTCCCTCACATTATTAACCCACAGGTGATCCAGGAACATCACCCAAATCACCCAACACATAGATGTAGGTGGAGCTGAGTGAAAGATATATTTCATAATGTTCAAAGGGGTAGCGTGCTAGGAGGGAGGAAGTGGAGGCAGCACCTCATTGCTCCCCACTATAGTTGCATCATGACCTTTTGAGAGCTTGTTTGGAGGTTCTAGCAGGGGAGCACAGCTGCTCGTATACCCTCGACCGAAGAACGGTCCGTCTCTATTTGGGGAAGTCTGTCCTCTTCGACCTAGCGTGCAGCTTCGGGAGGGACGCACATGGAGCGGTGAAGGAGGAAGGGGACACCCGCCTAGCCAGCCAAATCAGCCGAATCAACCCTGTCGATCAATGGGGTGACAGATGTTGCAGCCAGATCACTCTCACATCCGCATCATGACCTTTTGAGATAGACGAGTCCCTTGCTTCCCCATGTGCTTTATAAAGCCCACTGTGACTTTCTCCTGCACCCACCATAACCATCTTGGTGCTGGCTCACTGTGACCAGACTCAGTTGGGCTCCTTTCTCCAGTAGCCCCTGGCTTACAAGCCTAGGATGGTTGCTCTCTGTGTCATGGGGCAGTCTCATCCTTGCTGGGCCATGTGGCTCTTGAGAACATTTAAACTGAGACTAGACTCCTGCTGTCTCCCTGGTTTAGGGTGGGAGGTAACGTATGCCTTTGGAATCACATCTCCTGAGGTTGCTTTAATCAGACTGAGGTACCATCCTCCACACACCCGGCCCCATCCCCACCCCTCACCCAAACCTCCATTTCTGACTCAAACCCTGCCAGCCACCTACAAATTCATCAACACAGCTGTGCTATTTGCTGCTTGTGGCTTCCCTTCCCCACCCCCTACTGCCACTAAACAGTTGATTTTTTTTTTTAACCACCAGTGTCACCCCCTTATCTGTTAGGGGGACCAGCTGGCAAAGAAGAGATGCATTGAAGCATTTCCTGCCCCCAGTAGTATAAAGGCAGAGGTTGAACAGATGCTGTCAGCAAAGTGGAGTCTGCTGTCTTGCGCTGGGAGCCAGCCTGCCTCTCCTGGGAGCTGGGTTGTGAGATGGAGCTGGCTGGAAAAACCATTAATGAGGAAGCCACAGACAAGGGAGGCCAAGGGATGAGCTTTGGGCCATCTCCGTGTTTCCGAGTCAGCCTGTAGGCCTGGAGCGGGAAAGCTGTGACTGGGAGGTGAGGAGAAGGGCTTCGTCAGCCAGCTCAACTGTGATGTCTGTCCTCCCACTCAGGCTTCTGCTCACCAGCTATCGAACCAACAAGACAACAAAGCTTCTGCATCAATGTTCCCTTCAGAATGATGGTTTCCACTGCCAATCAGTAGGTATGCTAACTGCATTTCTGGGGAACAGTCCCATACCTCCTTTCCAGGAGCCCTACTCATGCAGTCATTTCAACCCTAGTTGAAATGTCATTTCAATCCTAGTTGCTTGCCCCTCGACCTCACCAGCACCCACAGCAGGCCCTCCACCGTGATGCCCAGACCCTTTCCAACCCAACCTGAATCCCAAGCCAGCTCTTTCAACGCAGTCCTGACAACAAAAGTGACACCTGGAACATACTGAGTTTTTGTTGTGTATCCAGCACTTGCTCACCCACCAAACTCAGCCCGTTCCACCCAGTCCAACTCAGATCCCACACTTGCTGTGAGCCCTCTGCTGGGTTCTTGTGTCCATGAAAAGTGCTATGAAGAGCCTCAGTCTCTGCTTCAGGAAGGGGAAACTTTCAGCATGGATCAGAGGGCCTGTGGCTCAAAACTGAACCAGTCTCCATGGTCCACACTGGGGAGGAGGCAGAGGAGCTACACTATTTCTGAATGCCCATCCCCATCTGTCATAAGGCCTGGCACAGAGCAGACAACATGGGGCATTTGTCCAGTGAACCAGGGAACAGCCTGGGGAAAGGCCCTTTGCACTGTTCCTGAAGGCCCCATTCAACTTCTAGAGGCTGCTCCAAGTGGGCGACATTTTCTCAAGGGGCCTTGAGCAAGGTTGCCCTGTGCCCACTGACCTTGGCTCTAGGGCTGCCCCCCAAAGTCCCTCGCTCCTGACCTGGACTCAACTCTTTCAGAACATGGCCACATGCCAAAGGGGCGGCACCGGGGAGTGACCCTCGTCCGGAGCCACCAAGGGGTTTTGGTGAGTGTGCATGCAGTAGCTGATGGGGGTCTCATTCACCCCATCCAGGGAGGCTGGGGCTAAACTTTGGGACTGGCCAGTGCTGATCCCAGTCCTGACTGGCATACTGTTCCCTGGGTCTTAAGTCCTGATGTCTCCCTGGTGCTGTCTGTGGCTCTGTGCCTACACTGATGCCAGGGCTGAGCTGGCATTCACTGAGTCAGCATGGGGCCCCAGGTGTTAACCTCAGCCCCTCTCCAGCCCCTGCTGAGGGGTGAGGAGGCTGTTCTTGCCTGCTTGCAGACTTGGTTTTAGGCTAAGGTTCGAGATGTAGCTGGACTGGGGATGACCCAGCCTTCCTTTTCCCCCTTCTTCCCAGATGTGTGTTCAAACACTGATCCCACGGCCCCACAGTGTCATCTCTGAGCTCACAGGCACATGTAGCCTGCTGGCTCCGGACCTCAGTCTTCGCCATCAGTTTAACTTCTCAGAGGCCCGTGGTAAGGACTCGCTTCTCATGGTCTTGGACGGCTGCTAAACTCTCTTCTTGGTTCTCCAAGAAGAAGCACCTGCCCAGGACAGTCACAGAGGCCTAGGCAGGCCTGGCGCCCTCACGGGACTCAGGTCAGAGCTAAGTGGTGACTTGCTGGAGGTGAACAAGGAGGTGATTCTGAGTTTTTCTATGTGTATTAGTTAAAGAAAGTCTGAATCACAGTGCACATTTGGATGCTGACATCTGGCCCAGGAACAAAAGAAGCAGCACAGAGAGTAGAGCCAGGCAGCGCCGGACTCTGAAGGAGGCAGACGAGGAGGAGGGAGAGGAGGATGCTGGTAAGAGGCACATCTCAGGCTATCAGAACTGACCCCTAGGCTGGTGACCTTCAGGGTTAAGGGGTGCCCAGAACTGAAAGATGGGGAGCAGTGACTGGACTCTACAGGCCAGGCCAGTTCTAGCTTCTCCTCCCCCTACCTCACAGGTGGGGAAACTGAGGCCTAGAGTGATGGGAGGTACTCTAGCAAGCAAGGCCTCAGCAGGTTCTGGCTCACTCTTTGGCTCTGAGACAAAGACTTCACTCTTGGGAGAGTCACTGTTCTCCTCCTGGGACTGAGCCCTTGGAACCCTAACTGAGCCTCATGGATGCTCTCAAGAGGACTGCTGCCTCACCCCTGTCCCAATTCCATCCCACTTCTTTTTCAAAAAATTTTTATTTTGTAATTTTCATACAATATTGGTCACATTCATATGGTT
Source organism: Uropsilus gracilis (assembly GCA_004024945.1). NCBI lineage: Eukaryota > Metazoa > Chordata > Mammalia > Eulipotyphla > Talpidae > Uropsilus > Uropsilus gracilis. The sequence continues at coordinate 12,049 of PVHY01006778.1, read as the reverse complement.
GTCATTCCCCTTAGGTGTGGCCCTCCCTTCAATACTGTACCCCTTATCCTCCATCCTACCCACCCTTTCCCCCTCCCCCAATCTGGTCACTCCAATTCCTCTCACTGCAAGTAATTGGTCCATATTTTGCCCACTGGTCTTTCCTCTTTCTGGAACTGTCCTTTTTTCCTGGGTTCAGACTTGCACTCCTGGACAGCAGCAGACGAGGCAGCTCGGATCTCTAGGAGTAACGGAGGCAGATAGTCAGGCTGAACACGTCAGAACTTCTTGTAACCATGCCCACTTCTTACCCACTCCGTCTTGGCCAGGCACTGAGATCGCCATTGTCCTGGATGGCTCAGGAAGCATTAGTCCCTCCGACTTCCAGATCGCCAAAGACTTCATCTCCAACATGATGAAGAATTTCACTGAAAAATGCTTCGAGGTAGACTTCTCCTATTGCCAGACTAACACAGTCTATCAGTTTTCTGAGACTGTATCATGGGCCACCTCAGGACAGTCATTTATTTGCTCCTAGTTCTCTGAGCCAGCTATCTGGGATGGGCTCAGCTGAGAGGTTCTTCTGCTGGCCTTGCCTGGAGTTATTCCTGCAACTGCAGGCGTCTGGTTGCTTGTTGACTCTGACTGCTTAAGTCCCAAGCTTAAGATGGCCTCCTCTGGATCGTGTCTCCAGCAGTCAGACCTTTCTGAGGCTGCAGTGTTCCAAGAGGGTGAGACCAATGCATGCAAGCACACTTCAGCTCTCTAATCATATCTTTGCTGAAGTCTCACTGGCTTGTAATCAGTGCAGAGGGAGACCCCAAGGGATATGGATTCAGGGAGAAACCCATGAGTTACCGGGAGCCATGACTACACACTTTCCTCCACCCCTATTTGCTTAGGGATTTCCGAAGCTTTCCCCACTGCTTGGGGGTGAGGGTAAGGGAACCCAAGGGGCAGGGTGACCTTGGGCATGGTGGCTCTGCCAACCTCCTTCCTGTCTTGCCCCTCCCCTCCAGTGTAACTTTGCCCTGGTGCAGTATGGGTCTGTGATCCAGACCGAATTTGACCTTCAGGACAGCCAGGATGTGACAGCCACCCTCAACAAAATCCAGAACATCACTCAAGTGATGAATGTTACCAAGACCGCTTCCGCCATGCAGCATGTCCTGTGAGTGCGAGGGCTGCAGGAATTCCATGAGCACCTACTGGGTGTTGACTCGTGACCCTGTCAAGAGGCTCTGTGGAGAGGGAATCAGGGGTCCAGCTCTTCCTTGGCTGATGAGGAAATGTGAGATTTTTCTAGCCAGCCTTGGCTGAGAGATGGTCCTCCTAGGATGGTCCTCCAAAAAATTTCCCAAAGAGTCCTGTGAACAGCATGGGGAGCACACCTCTGGGGATGGTCTCAGTTCCAAGGCAGTCTGGGTTCACAGCCCCGCTTGTCTGTACTTGTGAGAACTGCAAGCTGCCCAGCTCTCCGTGCCATCCTTCCCTCACTTGTAAGATGAGGAAATGATAGTACTCACCTTGGAGAATTTTGTGAGGGCCACATTGATGGTTATAGTTTTTATGAAATTAAAATATAGATTAATCTATATAAAATACATGCAGTGTGACAAGTGCTAGCACTTAAATATCATATGCACACACAAACACCCACAAACACACACATGGAGAATTGTGTGTCCTGCTCTTTGTATTGGGAGCAGGTGAGCGGAAAGAGCACCTGGCCCCCAGTGTGCCAGAGGGGACATCACTACTCCTCTTTGGGCCGCTGGCCCCTGCAAGGGCACTTTAACGCTCTCCAGTTCTAACAGGTCAGTGAATGAGGTATCCCCAGAGCTTCGTGTCCCTCGGATCAAGTTCTCCCTCCGTTCCCTCTCCCCTACCAGGGACAACATCTTCATACAGGAGCGTGGCTCTAAAAAGAAGGCATCTAAGTTCATGGTGGTGATCACTGATGGGGACATTTTCATGGATCCCCTCAACCTCACGACCGTCATCAACTCCCCAAAGATGGAAGGTGTTGAGCGGTTTGCCATCGGGGTAAGATCTTGGGGCTGTGGTCACCTCCTGACCCTGTACAGTTTGGGGTGGGAAGAACTGGGGTTCCTGACAGAGGCTTCCGTGAGCAGTTACCCTAATGTGCTCTACTCACACTCACCAGCTTCTCTCCTCCCAGTCCCCATGTAGCACCCACAGAGGGCTTGTTTCCCAATGCATCCACAGCTGAGGTAGGGAGGGGAGTGGGCTTCCGGGTACCTACAAGGAAGACACCAGGGCAGGTTCCTGGAGGAGCTGTTGTTGATCTGTGCCCTGGATGATGGACAGGCATGGCTGCCAAGGGCACAGGGAGGCAGGAGGGCACTTCAGGCAAAGGGAACAAGATAGGCAGACGCGAGAAGGAGCCTGAGGTGCTCAGGAAAACACATGTCCATTGGTAACACTGGGGCCCGGAGTGTGTGTAGGTGGGAATGCGAACAGGGAAATTAGGCAGGTGATAGAGGGTCCTGAGGACCAGGCAGAAGGGCTCTGTCTTGTGCCTGGGGCTGGATAGCCCTCAGGACTTGGGAACCAGCTGAACTGATCCACTGACCCAGGGCCTCTGTGCAGGTGGGGGAGGCATTCATCAATAAAAGGACTGACAGGGAACTGAAGCTGATTGCCTCCCACCCCAGTGAGACCCACGCCTTCAAAGTGGACAACTACAGGGCACTGGATGGGCTGCTGGGCAAACTGCAGCAAAACATCATTCGCATGGAGGGTGAGGAAGCCTGAGCCCTACACTCCAGCCCTACCTCTGTCCTCCCTCCATGTGCACTTCAGGCAACTCCTGTTACCTCTGAACCCCAGCAGTTCCAACTCTACACAGGCAACCATATCCCCGGTCCTCCTTCCTCCTCTGAAGCAGGACCCAGGTGTCTGCTCTCTGCCTGGTGCTTGTCCCCTTGTGCCTGGCAGGACCTCCCATCAGGACCCTTCCCGGGCTGGTTTCTCTCCACATCTCACCCATATGTGTGTCTCATGGCCTCTTGGCTTCCAGGCACAGTCGGAGATGCCCTCCATTTCCAACTGGCACAGATTGGCTTCAGCGCCCAGATCCTGGAGGAGGTACGTGTCCCTGTTCAGCACCAGGCAGACCTGCCATAAGGGAGGGGCCCCCATGCCCAGGGACTCAGGGACCCCTGGTTTGTCGGACAGGGCTCTGCCCACCTGTGGTGATGCCTGGGAAGGAGCCATTTTAGAACAAAGGGAAGCATTTCTGCTGCTTAGCCCTGAGCTGGGACCTTTGAAGCAGACAGAAAATGACAGGAAGCTGAGTGTGGTGGTGAGTGCCTGTAATCCCAGCTACCTGAGAGGCTGAGGATGGGGATTGCTTGAGTCCATGGGTTGGAGACTACCCCAGGCAACATAGCGAGACCTAGTCTAAAAAAAAAGGAGGAAAGAATGAAAGAAAGAAGGAAAGGAAAGAAGGAAGGAAGGAAGGGAGGGAGGGAGGGATGGAAGGAGGGAGGGAGAGAGAGAGAGAGAGAGAGAGAGAGAGAGAGAGAGAGAGAGAGAGAATGACAGGAGCTGGTTTTATTATGGGTGCTCAGGATCTGGGTGCTCAGACTGGCCCAGGCAGACCTGCAGACCTGGAGTATTTCTCCCCAGTGGAGGCCCTATTCCCTCTGGCGGTGAGGGGGCGACCTGTGAGGAGTCTGCTCTCAAGTGCCATCAGGCGCTGTTGACACCTTTGCTCATCACAAAGCTGTGTGCCAGGCCCAGGGAAAGCATCCTGCAGAGGAGGTAGTTGTACTTTTGAGAGTGCTCACCACCTGAGCCCTGGATGGCTTTCTGCTCCACGGGTGACTGGACATTGAAGAAAGCTGCCTGGCAGGTGTGCAGAGTTCCAGCAGGCATGCGGCATTTGCCATCTTGCTTTCCTCTGCCATCTCATTTGCCATCTTGCTTTCTTCTGCCCGACAAGGCTCACTGAGCTGGTTGCTGGTAAGCCTGTGGCCACAGTAGCTAACCCGAGGTCCCTCCTGCTCACCCTCCTTCTCTGCAGGGGAAGGTGCTGCTGGGCGCTGTGGGAGCCTTTGACTGGTCAGGGGGCGTGCTCCTCTATGACATGGACAACCAGATGGGCCTCTTCCTGAATCAGACGGAGGCAGAAGCCCAGGCCTCACCGTACAGCTACCTGGGTGAGGAACGGATGAGGCAGGACCCGGGCTGCACCTTAGGCTGTACTGGGCTTCTAGGAGGGTGGGGGTGGGCTGTCTTGATGGGACACAAGGACTGAGGCTGAAAATTAGGAGTCCTGGGTGAAAGCAGGACCTGCTCTGTACTGGAGGAGTGGGGTGGCCCTAGGCAACAGCCTAGGGAGGCAGAACCTTGCCATTATTAATAATGGGGATGGCCCTTCACCCCTGAGTCCTTATATGCGGTGTTCATGAGAATGTGGGCAGTGATGTGTGTGTACTGAGTGTATTTTGAGTGAAGCCTTATGTCTGGCAATGAGTGTATATCACACTTGTGCCGGGGTAGGTGTCTGTGACTAGCAACTGTGGGTAAGGGGGCGGGGGCGGGGGCTGGGGGCATGGCGAGCACTCCTGATGTTGATTTAAAAAGAACGAAAAGGGCCGGACATGGTGGCATGTGCCTGTAAACAGCAGCCTAGGAAGCCATGACCGGGGCCAGGGATCGCGGTTTGAGCCCCGCCCGGGGCAACGTAGCGAGACCTAGTTCCAAAAAAAATATAACTGGGTGTGGTGGCACACGCCTGTAGTACCAGCTACCTGGGAAGCTGAGGCTGGGAATCTCTTAAGTCTAAATAGTGAGACCTAGTCTCAAAAAAAAAAAAAAATTAATAAAATAAAATAAATAAATAAATAAAAAGAACGAAAAGGAGTCTCTCCTAGTTTGCCCCCTGCCCAGGCCACTTTGAAGCCTGGCTGGGAAGATGGAGGGCCACAGGAGTGACCTAGCGGGACTCCCCTTGCCCCCAGGCTATGACGTGGCGGTGCTGCACAAGGCCTGCGGGGTCGCCTACGTGGCGGGGGCTCCCCGCCACAAACATCGGGGGGCTGTGTTTGAACTCCAGAAGGAGAGCAGAGGGACCAACTTCATGCCAGTGCTGGAAGGAGAGCAGGTATCTGCGGGGGGCAGACCCCAGCCTGGGTTACTACACCCAAGGAATTTGGAGGCCCCAGAGGGAAAAAGGCATGACTTCAGGGCGCACAGCAGGGTGGGAATGAGCCTGGGCAATGATGCTGAGCTGTGCTGGGGACCAGCTGTTTTTCCCTCTTGGTAGGGGCTGGGCCTGCTCATTCAGTCCCTTGAGTTTCTCTGGGAACAGACAGATCTGGGAGGCCCAAACCTGGTGTTTCAAGAGCGGGGACCTAGCTTTGCTGAGGGTTGGGGGTGGGGGCTCCCCAGCACTGCCTGTGAGCTGAGTTCCTTCTGGACTGTAGATGGGGTCCTATTTTGGCTCTGAGCTGTGCCCCGTGGATAGCGACATGGATGGGACCACGGACCTCTTGCTGGTAGCGGCTCCATTTTACCACGTTCGTGGAGAGGAAGGCAGAGTCTATGTGTATCGTCTGAATGAGGTGGGAGAATCTTCATCGTTGCAAGCTTGCTGGGGCTGAGGCTACTCAGATGCTGGGGAGGTGTTCAGGGTGCCTGGTGCAGGCGGGGCAGCTGTCCACTCCCTCCCCACCCCAGTTTCTCACTCCTCACTCCCTCCTCTCAAGATGATGATGAGAACACCTGCACAGCTGTGCAGTCAAGGCACAGGCTGTCTATGACCTTGTTTGTTTCCGGCAGTTTATGGATTTTTACAGATCCGTTTTACAGATGGGGAAGCCGAGGTCAGTAATATTGAGACTTGCTCCAGTTTACCTTGGAAATGTTGGGAGAGCCAAGACTAGAATGCAAGTCTCCCAACTGCCAGCCCAGTAACCCTAACTGTGGGAGCAGTGTGACCTTAGGAAGGTCCTTTTCCTTTTCTAGTACTTAGATGCTCTGTTGGAGAGTCAACAAATCCAGTGAACATATTTCCTGGGATGACAGTGGGGCAGGTACTTGGGACCTGGTCTCAAGGGCTGATCTGTCCATTTGCTTTCCAGGATGGCTCCTTCTCCTTGACACACACACTGAGTGGGTACCCTGAGTACTCTAATGCCCGATTTGGCTTTGCCATGGCAACAGTGGGTGATATCAGTCAGGATAACTTAACAGATGTGGCCATCGGGGCCCCACTGGAGGACTGTGAGCTAGAAGACAACTTGAGCTGCGGCAGTGTATACATCTACAATGGACGCAAGAGGGACCTCTCTGCCAGTCCCTCGCAGGTGACCTCTGGGGGCTCTGTCTTGCCTCTCTCCTTTGGGGCTCCGACTCCCTAGAGGAATCACCTGAACCTCAGTCCGGAGTGCTGGAGAGGGGTTGGGAGTGCCCAATGAAGGAGAAGTCAGTCAGGCGATGGGAGGTTCCAGGTCAGAGTCTCACCTGGACCTTTCAGGTGGACGTAGAGGTTGTGGAAATATCACAAGATTTGACTGTCCTCATCTGACATCCCCCCCTTTGTTGGCATTCCTGACTATGGATCTGAGACCTGTGCCTCCTCTCTGCCCCTTCTCTGACTGCTCACCCACAACCCCTCCATGCCCTACCCATCTGTCCAGTCCTGTCCTGCCCGGTCCTGGGGTTCAACTTTCCAACAATTTCCCAGCTACTTTCACCTGTCTGCAACTCCAGGTTTTCTCCTAAGCTTCAGCTCCATATCCAGCTCTCAGTCTCCCACTGAAAACATTCTCTTCCTCCTAGACCTGCTGTTCCTCTGGCCCCTGACCCTTTTGCCACCACAGAAACGTGGGTTAGCTCCAGACACCTGGCCCCTGGCCCAGCCTGCCAGCCTACCAGCCCTCTCTTCCTAATCATTTTAGCTCTCCCCCAAGGCAATTCCTCCTCTCCATTCCCACTATCCCTGCCCCAGCAATCCTGCCCTGGACTTCAACCCTGCTAGCTCTTACCTCCTCCCCATCTTCCACCTGGTATCTTCAGTAGTGTCTCTAAAATGTAATTATGATCAAACACATCCTCCCACTGCACCCAGCCCCACATCTGACCTCATATCCCACACCCTCCCATCCTGTTCCCACAGTACTGACCCTTGGCTGTCTCGTCAATAACCCTCCCCCACCCCTTCCACTTCCCTCACCTATCAAGCCTCTGTGCCCTTCCCCTTCGAGACTTAATTCAAATGCCATTTTCCCTGGGAAACCTGGCCTTTCTCTTGTAAGGTGGCTCCTAGTTTGAGGACTCTGTTGGGTTGGGGTTTGTGGCTGATCTGTTGATTTGAACAAAACTGAAAGGACTCTCCTTTCTCCTCCTCTGCCTGCTTTTCTCCCTGCACAGAGGATCAGAGCCTCGATGGTGGCCCAAAGACTCCGTTACTTTGGCATGTCCCTGGACGGGGGCTTAGACATCACGAGGGACGGCCTTGTGGACATCACCGTGGGCGCTCTGGACCAGGCGGTTGTGCTGCGGTAGGGGTCTGCTCTGCCCTCTGTCATCCACTCTCACCACCCCACCCCCACCCCGGGACAGCCCCCGAATGACCGAGTAAGGAGTAAATGAGTAAATGCCCATTTGGGTTTGACAGTAGCTCTCAGTTACTGGTGCGCTAAGCACTAGTTTTCTCATTGTTGTGGGAATAATAGTAGTGCGTATCTCAGCCTTATGAGGGTTTGTTGACAGAATACTCCTTACAGGTTGTGGGGGCTACCATCCTTAGCAATTTTAAAGCTCTGCTCCATCCCCAAATGAACTTTCAAGTCCATGGCTGTAAATAAGCTGATGGAGCACCTGTCTGCCTGGGTTCTCAAGTAAGGTGCAGACTCTGTTGTTTATTCAACACCCCTCTCAGCTGCTGCTCACCGGGCATTTCAAAGCTAACATGTCTAAAAATGAACCTCTCACCCTCATGCACTCCTTATTTCCCCTCAACCTCTTAGCCCTGGCCTCCCAGGTCAGCAAGTAGTGCAATTTGTTACAAAAAACAAAAACATCTAGGGAGTCACCCTTGGTTCTTCTGTTTTTCTTTCTTTGCCATCCCACCAACAAGTTTTTGTTGTCTGCCTCCAAAAATACTTCTAACAGAGGAGCCTGTTGCTTGGGCGGCTGCCGTCATTTCATCCCTGAGTCCACACTTGACCCTCCAGTCTCTACACAGGGACCAGTGGGGTCCCTTCCTTCCGCTGCTTAAAACCCCTCATGGCTCGAGCCACTTAGAGGAAAACCCAAATTCCACCTCTCCATGGCCTGGCCCTTCCCATCTCCTCCATCTCATCTCCTGTTACTACCCTCTGCCTCACTGTGTTAGTTTGCTGACCTCGATTTTCCTCAAACCCAGTGCCTTCCTACCACAGGCCTTTTAGACCTCCTGTGCGTTTTTCCTGGAATGCAGTTCATCTAGCTCTCACTGTTCTTTCTTAATCTCAAATGTCTCCTTATCAGTGAGGGCCTCCCTCATCACCCAGCCCCAGGCCCCTGTCCCTTCAGTAGCCCCAGGCCCCTGTCCCTTATCTTCATTTATTTTTATCATAGAATTACTAGTATTTTCCTATTTCTTTTTGCTTGATGGCTGTGTCTCTTTTCCCAATAGCACAAGCACTTGTCTCTTTTCCCTACTGTGTCCTGAGAACTCAGAACAGCACTTGCCTTCTGAGAGTTTCTGTAAATATTCTTCGAATGAGTCAACCAGTCAGCTGGTCTACGGTCACCCTTGTCACGGTCACTCTCCTCACTCTCATGGTCTGTTTTGCTGTCTCATTCAGCTCGAGACCTGTGGTTCTCCTGAAGGCGTCCATGACCTTCACCCCTCAGGCCCTGCCCATTGGCTTCAATAGCAATGTGAATGTGGACTTGTGTTTTGAAGTCAGCTTTGCAACCACAGCTGCTAAGTCAGGTAACTTACGTTACCCCTTGTTGGCTTCAGTATGGGCAGGAGAAGAGAACTGGGAGCTGGGGTGTCTGGGGTCTTGTGTACCTAAAATCCTGCCAGAATTTGGCTCCTTTGGTGTTAGATTCTGTTTCATGTGAACTGTCCTAGAAAACAATCCTGTGCTGTTCAGTCCATACCCTGAGAAGGTTTAGCTGACTCTGTTGGGAAGAGAGTGTTGGATCCCTTCCTCCGGATGAGGGCTGAGTTTCTGAATGAAGACTTCAAAAAAGGCAGCCATTGCTCCACTTGCATCTACTGCTGTGTGCATGGTGGAGCAGGGGTGGGGGGGGGGCAGTGGGGGCCTCCTGAGAAGCCTCTTTCCTCCTGCTCTCTGATTTTCACATGCTTCTCTTCCCTCTGTTACAGGACAGAGAGAGGGGCACTCCAGGCCCCCAAACCTGCATGCTCTGACCTCTGAAGGGGTTCTGCCACCCACCACCTCGAGACAAAACATACTCTAGTCATAAAACTTTCAATAGAAAGGCACTTTAATACAATTAGTGTGCAGTAGACAGTCATGTGCCAGAAAGAGAAGAAAAGGGAAAGAAAAGTAGTTAAAATAGTTTTCCCAAGAAACACCCGAAGTTACCCATCCCCTCTTGGGCAAATGCTCACCCAAACAGGGTTGGCCCGAAGCAGGACACCTGGGGTCTGAAAGCTTGCCACAAGTCCAAGGCACCTTCTGGTGGGGACCCACAGTGAAGGAGCAGGAGGTTCCAGGCAAGTCTGGAAGGGAAAGAGCAAAATCCAAATCCAAATCAAGATAAAGTCTGTCATTGTCAGATTTCCCATAGGTCTCTCACCAATGTCTGTTTCCAGTGTCTCCTTCCACGCCCCCTAAGTCCCTGGGGTGAGTCCAAGGCCAAGAAACAAGCATGACTTCTTCACATGTTTCTCTGCTCCACATACCTCCTCCAGTCTTCTTCCCCCACTATCTCTCTCTGCTTCTCCCTCTGTCTCTAAGTCTTTTCTAGCCCCACCTCGCTGCCCAGCTCCACCCTTCCTTGGGTGGGGCAGCGAACCTAGACCCTCCTTTTTCTATGGATAACACAGCATTACACCTCTTCTCTGTGTCTCCCTGACCACAGTGAGGTTAGATAATCTGCTGAGGCCTGACCTCTCCTTGCCTTGGAGACTGGGTCCAGAAGGCAGAGGGTGGACATGGTTTCTATTGCCCAGATCGTCATTGCTAATCCAAGAGTTCCTCTCCATAATAATCCCCCAGCAACAGTACCCAAAGTGTAATCTCTCAGTAACAGTCCCAGAGAACCTTCTCTCTCTCTGCTCCCATGGGTCAGAGAGTACTCTCCCACGTGGTTGGCCTTTCACATTGTCAAATCTGGAGGTGGAAAATGACAGGCCTGTCAGTTCCAGGGATGGGCTGTAAGATTAGACCACAGAGCTTGGCTCGCCGCTGCTGAGTAACTGTGTGACCCTGGGCAGATATCTATGACTTTCTGGGCCCTGTTTTTTTTTTTGTATATAAGAGTGGACCCAGGTAGTCCATAAAGTGCTTTCAGCACTGTGATCCTCGGATTTTACTCCATGGCTTCTCACTCCTTTCCTTAGATTATTCGTCCTCCTCATCCAAACCTCCTCCTTGAACTCTCCTTCAGGGAAGAGTGAGTCAGCCCTGGGAGTGTACTGCTTCAGTTTCAGGGTTGGGGTACTGAAGGACCCTAGCCAAATACCAGAAAACCCTGAGAAATGACAAAGAGGCTCAGGAGTCAGCTCCAGGACACCTTTCGGGAGGGCTTATAAGGAACCTCAGGCAGGTGGGGGACCCTCTGCCTGGGGGTTGCTCATCCCAGCCTCATCTGGAAGGTCTGTTCTCCATTTCCAGATCTCAGAAAGACATTTCTGAACCTCATGTTGGACGCGGATGTGTTAAAACAGAGAAAAAGGTGGCAGTTTTCAGAAAAGAGAATTTCTCTGAAATTCAATGAGTGGAGTATTGATCCCCATTTATGTCAGTCCTTCCACCTCATTCCCACAGAGGCAGAGGTAAGTGGAAGGGTTTAGAAGAGCTAGAGGGTCTGTGTTGTTGAGAAAAAATTTGGCACGGAGTGCAAGAAAGTATACCTACCTGTACATACAAATGAAGCAATTAAAATAATCAAGATAGATCAAGAGACACATATGGCTTCGGAGATAGAGTTAATTATATGTGAAATCCAAGCTAAAGAGACCAAAATGGAACACATTGCACTCCCTAGAAGCTGGACATAAAGAAATGCTTGATCACAGCAGGGCTCTGGGCCCTGATGTGAAGCAACAGAAAAGGTAGATGAGAGAAAGCAGAAATAGCCAGATAAAAGTTATCATTTACAAAGTTTTACTCCAACCTTTGTGCCCAATCAACCCAGACCACCCTAAAGTGGGGAAAGCTTTGAGGAGAGCTAGCCACCATGATATGAGGACACTCAACCAGCCCTGTGGAGAGGCCCATGTGAGGAGAAATCAAAGCTTCCTGTGAAAACACTGACTTGCCAGACCTCTGAGTGAGCTGCTTTGCAAATGAACGGCCAGCCCCAGTCATACTTTCTCACTTGTCCTCAGCCTCCTGAGACCCTGAGTCAGAAATACCCAGCTCCAAGTTAGGCACAGTGGTGCGTGCCTATAAGCATCAGCTTATGGAGTACGACTGGGACTGGGAATCTTGATCCGATTCCCGCTTGGGGCAACACAGTGAGACCTAGTCCAAAAAAAAAAAATAGCTGGGCGTGGTGGCATGCGCCTGTAATCCCAGCTACCTGGGAAGCTGAGGCTGGGGATTGCTTGAGTCTGTGGTACCCTGGGTAACGTGAACCTATAGTTTCACGGGCAAAAATAGCGAGACCTAGGCTCAAGAATGAAGGAAGGAAGGAGGGAGGGAGGGAGGAATGATAGGGTGTGCCCCCCCCCATTGTCTCCTGTTTAAGATTGCAGATTTCAAGGACAGGTAATGTTAAAATGGGGGAATGACCTTAGCTGGAATTTCCCTTCAGGGGGATGCAGGGGGAAGAAAGAAGTGAAATAGTCTAGGTGAAACAGATTTCCTGGAAGGTGGGAAATCAGGATATATAAAGGGTGTGCAAA